>JAQOTM010001757.1:0-28002 GCA_029168755.2 Tillandsia fasciculata
ACCGTCCAATGTGGACACACCACATGGCAACAATCTCCCACTTGGCCACATTGGCCAATTTTCTCTCATATACATTCTACTCTTCATACGGGTAATGGAGCGTGCGACCAGATGAAAAAATCACAATGCAGGAGTGCTATATTAAGTCACCACCCAACTAACATAGCACATCACTGACTAAAGCGTATATGCCCCAGACGTTTCAACACACACCGGATCAAGTATCACAAATCTCCCTCCTGTAATCACAGGACTTGACCCTACAACATCTCTTGTACTCATGATTATCTCAAGTAACACAACCGAGATAACCGCCCGGGCAATGAGTCACAAGACTTTCATGGTGTGCTATCGAAACATCTTCCTCAGCCCCTCACATTAATCTGTATCGGTCCAAGCACTTTACTAGACATGCTCCGCGAGATCGTATTTTCTCATGACCCTGAGATACACGCTAAGTTAGTTACTTTGGACCTCTACTTCATAATGTAGTTCTAAGTCGAGGGCATAAAAAAAAGGGGTTAGTGCTCACACAGTGACATAGAGGGAAGAATGTATGTCACTCTACTAACTGGTCGACAATCACATACAGTATGATATGTATGCCATGGCGGAGCACCCACCCAATGGGTCGTGTCACGCTCTAAAACGCCATGCGAACCTTGGTCTAGGCACCACTAAGGCATCTAACCACTACACAACTCAGGTCATCTCTCTAACCCAAGTATTTAGGTTCGGCTGCTATACAGGCTCGATATAGAATTTCACAAAAGAATTCTCATATCCAACTCCCAAGAGTCTCATCTTAAACTAATTAAGGCGACTTTCAAATCGTATCAACACTTTATTCATAACGTATATGAACAAAGCAATCATATTACAACTACTAAAGTTTAATATGATTATTTAGTCTCATCCTGCTCACCACTTAGGTGCCAGGGCGATCACCCGTGTGAGTGGGCTGACCTGAGCCTGGTGACTAATGGTAATATGTGCCTACTAGTATCAATTACGCAATCATACATAAAAGAAAAACATATTTTCATTAAGAAAAGCGTAAGATACAAAAGTCTCAATAATGTCCATACATCATAACCTGCGAAGACCCAAACTCCTAACGTGGGTCAGGAACATATCCCTAGCTATCGGCTTGGTCAACGGATCAGCCACCATCCTAGTGGTGGAGATATGTCTAAGAGTGACCTCGCCTAGCCTAATCATCTCTCGAATGTAGTGAAAACGGATGTCAATGTGCTTGGTCCTGCCATGATACTTGGGGTCCTTCACATACTCCAAAGCAGCCATGCTGTCAGAGACCATCTCAACAGGCTCGTCAGCTCGAGTCACAATGTCGAGGTGCTGGAGAAATCTCCTCAGCCAAACAGCCTCCTGAACGGCTGCTGAACAAGCAACATACTCCGCCTCCATGGTAGACAAGGCAATGCAACTCTGCTTTTTACTGCACCAGGAAATTGCCCCACCTCCAAGCATAAACACATAGCCTGAAGTGGACCTGCGCTCATCTCTATCACCGCCCCAATCAGCATCACTATATCCTTTCAATCTCAAGTCCCCAGCTTGAAAGCATAGAACGAGATCACTGGTTCCCTTTAAGTATCGAAGGATTCTCTTGACCGCTTGCCAATGAGCAGGTCCTGGGTTGCTCTGGTAACGACTTACCAAGCCAACAGCGAAGCATATGTCAGGTCGAGTACACATCATAGCGTACATCAAGCTGCCAATCGCACTCGCATAAGGAACCCTACTCATTTGCTCTTTTTCTTTATCCGTTTTAGGGCACTGATCAAGACTCAAAGTGTGATTCTTTTCCACTGGAGTATCAACGGGTTTACTATGATGCATCCTAAACCGCTCCAGAACCCTTTTAATATAAGATTCTTGAGACAGACCAAGAAGTCTCCTAGAGCGATCTCTGATGACCTTAACACCAGCACATAGCTCGCCTCACCCATATCTTTCATCTCAAAATTGAAAGATAACCACTCCTTAGTGGTATTGATCAACTCGATGTCATTCCCAGCCAATAGTATGTCGTCGACGTATAGAGAGAGAAACAAAATTCCCTTCTCCGACTTCTTGACATATACACAGTGGTCTTCCTCTATCATGGACATACCGATAGAGATGATGGCTTCATGAAACCTGAAATACCACTGTCTCGATGACTGTTTGAGACCATAAATGGACCTTTTAAGACGACATACTTTGTCTTCTTGACCTTCGAGTACAAAACCCTCAGGTTGATCCATGTAGATCTCCTCCGCTAATCCTCCATTGAGGAAAGCTGTCTTGACATCCATTTGGAACAATTCCAAATCTAGATGAGCCACTAAGGCTAAAATCACACGTATGGAGGCAAATCTCACAACGGGAGCAAATGTCTCGTTGTAATCTACCCCCTGCCTTTGATTGTAGCCCTTAGCCACGAGCCGAGCCTTATATTTATCGATTGATCCATCCACCTTGCGCTTAATTTTTAAAACCCATTTATTTCCAATAGACTTGCGCTCAGGTGGAAGGTCAACCAACTCCCATACTTGGTTCTTGCTCATGGAATCCATCTCATCTCTCATAGCAGCCATCCACTCATTACAAGCTGGTGATTGTAGCGCTTCTACATAAGAAGCAGGCTCATCATCATCGAGCGGAGTGCACATGAAAATATTCCCTTCGATCTCAAAACGTCGACGGGGAATGTTTCCACGTTCACTTCTACGCAGTTGAGGGCCTAAACTCTCGGCTTCCAAGGGTATGCTCCCACTCATAGAAGCACTCCCACTAGCCGGAGGATCGCTACCACTTCCTTCAGCGACTTCGGGAAGTGATCGATCACCCTCACCAGAAGATGGGATAGCATCGTCTTGTAACTCATACAATCCGACGTCATTTCGCATTTCACCAATGCTTGGAAATTCCTTCTCTAGGAATTCCACATTACGAGACTCAATCTCGGTCATCCCACCATCTGGGTGTTCACCATACATCACATAGCCCTTCGAATTTTCAGGGTATCTGATGAACACATGCTTGCTTGCTTTAGGGCCGAGTTTTCCGAATCTATGTGAGGGGTTATGAACATATCCAGCTGAACCCCAAGGGCGTAAGTAGTGTAAACTTGGCTTTCTACCACTCCACAACTCATATGGGGTAGATGGCACTGATTTACTAGGGACTCGATTAAGAATATAGGCAGCAGTCAAAAGAGCATCTCCCCAAAAACTTATAGGAAGATGAGCATGCGCCATCATAGACCTAACCATGTCCAGTAGAGTACGATTCCTTCGCTCTGCAACACCATTTTGTTGCGGAGTACCTGGAATAGTGAGCTGTCTCATAATGCCCTTTTGCTCACAGTAAGTCTTGAACTGATCAGACAAGTACTCACGTCCTCGATCAGTGCGAAGCACTTTTACACTTCTTTCTATTTGATTCTCAGCCTCCGCTACGAAGCGCTTGAAGCAATCTAAAGCTTCAGAACGGTGAGAAATCAAATACACATAGCCATAACGGGAATAATCATCAATGAATGTGAGAAAATAGCACGCACCATGCCGGGCCCTCACATTCATTGGCCCACAAATGTCTGAGTGGATCAGTTCCAAAGGATGAGAGGCACGAGTAGCCTTACCAAAAGGCTTTCTACATGCCTTCCCAGCCAGACAAGGCTCGCACACAGATAGGTCAACTTTGGCGAGAGACCCCAAAAGGCCTACTCGAGCCAGTCTGTTCATTCTTTCTTGACCTATATGGCCTAGTCTGGCATGCCATTTAACGGATTCATCACAAAGATTAGAAGAAGAAGAAGCAAAAGCAAACGAATCATCCTCCAAATCTAACTTAAAGAAACCATTTATTAATGTACCATATCCAAATAAAGTACCATGAAAGGAAATGTCAAGGCGGTCTCTGTCAAAATGAAAAGAATAGCCTAAATGTAGCAAAGCTAAAACTGAACATAGATTACATCTTATACCGGGTGCATATAGCACATCTTGAAGAAGTAAGGTGCGGCCACCACGCAACTTGAGTTGGTACGAACCAACTCCAATAACTTCTTCCATTGAGCCATTCCCAAGGGTGACAAATTGTGTGCCAGTCGGTACTCGATGGTAATCTACAAATCCCGCTCGATCACGCACTACGTGCTTGTTTGCTCCTGTATCCACGATCCAATCGGGAAGAGAATTAGCTACTAAAGCATAAGAGCAAACAAAACAGTGTGAGAGTGGTAGGGTTACCTTTTTCGGCTCAGAACAATCCCGAGCGAAATGACCCTTCTTCTTGCAGTTGTAGCATTTTAGCTTCGCAACATCTCTACTGCCTGTGCGCTTGCCTCTGCCGCGCTTTCCAATTCCACCATGAGGAATTTGATTTTTATTTTTCTGCGCTCCTTTGTTGTAACGCTTTTTGCGCTTGGGTGCAATCCCACCGCGCTCCTCAGAGCGTGCAACAAGAGCGACAGAACGGTTCGCATCCAAGCGTTCTGCCTCAAGCTCGAGATGACGTGATATGTCATTAAACGTTTTAATGCCCTCACTGTGCGTCATCAGGAGCTTCATCTGGGACCATTCAGGGTCGGGCAGTGAACGAATCACTGCGAGAACCTGTTGCTCATCGGTGAGCTCATTTCCAGCAGCCTTAAGGTCCCGAATCATGGTGCTCATCACACGTAGGTGCTCAACCATTGAGTGCTTCGGGTCCTTAATGTACTGCTGAAACTTTAGATTTAGGGCACGCAGCCTCGTAACTGAAGTTTGCCCAAAAGCAATCTTCAGATTTTCCCACATGTCTTTGGCAGTCTCAAATGTCTCAAACTGTCCAATGAGGTCATCCTGCATGGCACACAACATAGTATACCTAGCCGTACGATCCTCCTTGAACCATTTATCATAGACATCCTGCTCATGCTTGTGTTCTGCAGTAGAGTTATCTAGAGGCTCGGTCTTTTTGACAGAGAGAGTTTCAAGAACTCCTTGTTCATTAAGCAGGTATTGCATTTTTCTGTGCCATATGTCATAATTTTTTCCGTTTAGCTTATCACCCCTCGTGAGGTCAGCTATAACATTTCTGGAAGCCATTTCACTACATTCAAAAACAGGTTTGGACATTAGGCACATATTTCAAAAAATTAACAAGATTGAAAAATATCTCCTTCACAACGGGATCGAAAATTTCGCTAGGCTCATAATCATCACCCAGTGTCGGTTCAAGAAATTTCAATCTTATTAATTTTTTTCTTATTTAATTTTGAAACTTATCCAAAAAACGGAACTCATCCATTAAAAGAACACATCTTTTAAAAAAAATTTAAGAACTTATCTTAGATAATTCATATCACACAGATAAAATAATAAAATAAGTGCTTGTGCCAAAATTTAATTTGAAAAACGTCGATGGTGTGCAAAACACATTCCTCTTACATGACCTTAATTATTACATCACATTTGCAGAAATAAAACCTACTACATCACTACAAAGATGTACATCAAAGGTAACCATATTCTAAAGGAATGCTGCACACGCCGAACCCGCTTTTCTAAAATTAAATTTTGTAGAAAAACACCGAAAGAACACAAGTACTTGTATGCACAAAACATACACAACAAGCCACAAAAGCATTATAGTTTACATCCACACAAGATATATATAGAGTATACAACGCATGCATAAATAATAAAAAAAAATTCACACCACATAGGAGCATAAAAAATTGCACCACATAGGAGCATAAAAAAAAATTATTTTTCTTAAAAAAAAATTAAAAAAAATGCAGGAAGCCACTCAGGCCGGGCCAGCCACGCCTACCCAGCGCGATGGGCCGGCGCCCGCCCGCAGAGGAGGCGGGCCGGGCCGGGCCCAGCGCACCCAGCGCAAGGGGCCCGCAGCCGCTCGGGGCTGCAGGCCGGGCCGGGCCCAGCGCACCCAGCGCAGGGGGCCCGCTCTGCTGCGGAGCTGCAGGCCGGGCCGGGCCTGGCCTGCGCCTGCAGGGGAGCTGCGGGCTGGCACTGAGCCCGCCGCGGGCCATGCTAGCTGGGCCCCTGCACCCGAAGCACGGGGGCCCGCGCCTGCTTGCCTCTGGCCGGCCTTCTTTTTTTTTTTTTTTTTTTTTTTTTTTTTTTTTTTTTTTAAGTAATGCACACAGCATAAAATAAAATAAAAAATATTTATTTACAACCGATGTAAAAAAAATTTCTTGAAGAATAAAAAACTAAAACTAATTTAGTTTTCTTTTTATAAACTTTAAAAAAAATTTACAGCATATAAAAAAAAAAAGAGGTCATTTACAACATATGTAAATAAAAAAAATTTCGTGATCAACATAAAAGAATAAAAAAAATTAAAACTAATTTAATTTTTTTTTTTTTCATCTTTTATTTATTCGATTTCACATAGAAAAAAGAATCTAAAAAAAATTGTAGAACTAATCTACGAAAAATATGATCAACGAAACCTTTTTTTTTTTTTTTTTTTATTTTAATCAAGCAAACACATAGGCATGATCTTTTAGGCGAAAACAAGCAAATGGCTCCGATACCAATTGTAGGATTTTATAGGGCAGCGGAAACTTACAGACTGGATAGCCAACGTATCCAGGAACCGGAATTGGATCAGCTAGCTTGTTTTACCAGCCTTCTTGGATCGTCCTTGTCTTCTTGGTAATTCTTGACTCTCCACGAATCTTCTGGTTGCAAACCGGATGCGCAGATCGGATCGGATGCGAAGAGGGCTACCAGAGGCTACCAGAGTCCTCTTCTATGTCCACACTCCAAAACCCCGGGAACGAAGGTGGAAACCCAGAGAGAACGTAGAGAGAGAATGAGGAAGAAGAAAATCCCTTTTCTTCTTGTGTATCGTATATCATCCGTCTCAACGTATGAGGGAAGGGGTTCTATTTATCGATTATTAGGACTCCTTAGGATATTCTCTTACTCACGTAGAGATAAACAGAATATGGTTAGGATATTGGTTAAGATATGTTTCTTAACCTATAAGAAACATATCCTTATGTTTAACCCATAAGGATAAATCCTATCCTTTATTTATCCTTAACCTATAAGGATAAATCCCGATCATAATCCACATCTCATATGGATTGAGTCAAATTAGAACCGGCCAATATGGACACACCACATGGCAACATTTACAATGACACAAATGGTGAGCAGTATTCAGTGAATTGTCTTCTACATTAGTGACGGGGAAGAAGATGTCACGAGCCGTCCTATTATAGCGTGACATAAATTGTGGGTGGAGTTGTGGGGACGTACACATGCACCGACACCACATGCGTTCTTAGGCTACTAATTTGTCTTGTGTGGTATCTTCTATGTCTACGTCTAAATCAAGCAAAAACATAGCCAAAATGTTATTGTTGTTTGGTTGATATATATATATAGTTTATCATCACTTAATTTTATAATATATAACTTGAGACCTAAATAAAGTGAATAAATAGAAATTTAAAAACAAAAAAATAGAGGTTGAATTCTTATTAATCATTATTTTTTTTCAAGTAAAAGGGCTTTTACCCAAAATTAGTAGGTATTAATGCCTTCCAAGATAGGCAATTCCATCTAGGGTGGTTTTGTTCAGGAATTTATTTAGATTTGTAATTGAATGCTAATTAAATCAAAATAAATATTTAAATATGTAGGAAATAAATTTATTAAGATTTAAATATTAATCACAGTGAAAACTTAGTTAAATTATAATTTTTTTTTAAGAAGACTATAAATATAATATATTTATTATTATTTGAAAATATTTATGATTTTGGATGCGTTTAAAAAATATCTTCTGAATTCATAAAAGACGAGGAAATAATGAGAGAGATTTAAGAAAAGAGCTCGGATTAAAATTATTTTAGTTAAGTAGAAAATGAGTCGAATGTAATTTTTTTCTTAATTAATAAATTTTATTTTATTCGTATTTTTTGTTTTAGTTTATTTTTTTTTTATAATTTTGTCAATTTTAAATTTTATTGAGAAAATAAATTTATGATAAAAACTCGATTTATTATTACTGTTGCAGAATCCTAACCATCAGTACCGAAACAGATTATGAATTTATAAAATAGAATGAGTAACTGATTCCCAACATTTCTAATTAGATGGTGAGAATTTTGGTTGAGAAGTTTAAAAAATAGCAGTGACAACTAATTAATGTTCAGCTTTCCACAGTTCCACTAACCTTGTAAGTGGAAACCAACTGTCTCTTTCCCTTTTAAAGAGTCCCCTGGGAGGAAGAAAGTGCTGTTGACAAAACTGCTTCCACTAAATTAGCATGTATTTATTATCTGGGTATATATAAGTGTTCACTTTTTTAGGAGTGTATATCTTATACCTTATTTTATTTTGAGATGGAATGAATTTCACTCGTCACTCGATATGATGAATACAATAATACTCATTTCAGAATGGGATGAGGTGTAGAATGTACACTCCTAATAGAGTATACACCCAGCATCCCTCTTATTATCTTATGTCCAATTTATGGCTGCTTTCAAACGAGGTTAGCATAGGAGAATAAAGAGCGGTGGGAGCTCCTGGGAGGACAAGGATTTCGAGTGCAATCGAAACACTAGTAACTGCATGCGCCTAGAATATCTGGTTTGGCATGTGCATTCGAACCAGATCCAATTTCGCGAGTCTAAATCGTTAGGTTTCGACCTTGATCAGAGCCGTGTATCAATCCTCTTAAATTATATTATTTATCAATCTCTAAATTGGAATCAAGAGAGTGAACCAACATGTAAATCCCAAATAAGACATCTTTTAGGCTTCATTAAAGTAAAACTTTGAGTATTTAAATTTGGAAGCTTTGATTTAAAATTTTTGCTTCTATGGTAGAAAATAGTGCAAAAGAAAAAAAAAAAAAAAAATACCACGATATTAGCTGTAATAACATGAGATAATAAATTGTCAGATATTAATTACAGACCTAATTAAGTAAGGCAAGTTAAGCTATTCTCTTGATCATAAAACATGCACATTAGTTTATAACAAAATCATTACCATTCGGCCAATAATTAATAAGTAACAATCATTTAATATTAAGTACGACATAATTGAATCCAGGTATCTACGCTACTTATAATGCATTATTTATCATCCCTGCGTCTCTTTTGTTGGCCTAGTTTGCAAATATATTATCCTTACATCAACATTGATATTTTAAAGAAAAAAAAAAATTAAAGATTTCTTAGGTTTAATTGTTTAGTTGTGGTATAAGAGAGAACTAGTAGTACCAGAAATAAGTATAATTTTTGGAACAAGCTAGAATTATTGTAAATTTGTGTTTGGTTGAATTTTATATTAGTAACCGGTATAAGAAAAATAGTATTTGGAAGTGATTGAAGAATAAGAGGAATAGAGAATTGACTTTTGTGTTAAAAGACTAAAATATTTTTTTCTTTTTAGTTTTTTTCTTAAAAATTAAAATTTCAAAATTTGTTTAAATTTTAATTTTTATTAATTTTAATTTTATAAAAATTTTAAGTAGGAGTAAAAAAAAGTTAATTTTTAAATTTTAAGTGAAAGTAAAAAATTTTAATTTTTAAATTTATAAAAAATTTTAAAAAATTATAAAAAAATTATATAAATTTTAAAATTTTAAAATTAATAATTTTTTTAAAAAAAATGAAATAAAATAAAATTTTTAGATTTATTAAAAAATAAAGTTAAAAAATTAAAATTCATAAAATAAAAAAATTTAAATTTTATAAATTTAAAATTATTTTTTAAAAATTAAAAATTCTAATTTAAAAAAAATAAAAAAATAATAAAGAGACGGGAGCATGCAAAAAAAAAAGAAAAAAGAAAAGAAAAGAAAAGAAAAGTCTCGAGAAGTGGAGGGGCACACTGGAGAGGGGGGAGGGCTTGTTCGGGGGGAATATCTATTCCCTCCCTTATTGGGTTGTCCCGGTTTTTTGACCGGAACAACCCAATAAGGAAGGGAATATGTGTTCTATTTTATTCCCTTCTTAAATTACTTGTGTTTGAATACAAAGAAGACTTATTCCTCCTTTATATTCAAACTAAACACAGTGTTAAAAATATTTGATGAATTGATGAAACTCAGCAGCTTTTGGCGGGAAAGAAGAAAAGGAAGTGGCAGGGCCACATTGGGTCCAACGTTTTTTTGATTGTTACTGACAGTTTCTAATATAAATAATAAAAAATTTAAAATTTAATTATTTTATATTTTTCTTAACGAATAATATATTTTATTTCTCTTAAAAAAAAAAAAAAAAAAAAAAAAAAAGTGATTTGTCACGGGTGCATTTATGCTTCTCCATGCTTTGGATTTATTTAACGACTAGTGGTTTTGTGCCCAACACAGCTCCAGTTGGATTCCCTATGTTATTGCCTGGACCTGATCCAATGCGTCGGCCATGGACCGCTCAAGCCCTTGTATCAAATCACCTAATATAAAAGGTTCTTATAATTAATAAGTACTAGTTGGAAAAATCCGGTACTCGCCTCGGTACCAGATTCTCTGAATCCGCAACCCGCTCCGGTACCGCAATCCACACCGGTACCGCCTAGAGTTGGGATTCCGCAGCGGAAAGTCAAATCGGATTTTTACCAAAAACCCGTCCTCTCAATATAACTGGAATTAGCATAACCACAAAGAGACGAAAACCAAAACAGAAAATATGCGGATGAAATAAGATTCATTAACCAAGAAAAGAATTACACCGACTCCTCTTTTCTTCTGCAATAGAGTAGCTTCAACCCGAGCCCTCCTCCTGAATCTCTCTCACCCTTCTCTCGTCTTCTATAAACCTAGAAGACTATGGGTGTGGCTAAATCCTAGCCCCCACCACCTCCTTGGGTGTTACCACCACCGTGGGTGTGGATACCACTACATGGGTGTGGCTAAATCCTAGCCCCCACCACCTCCATGGGTATTACCACCACCGTCTCCATAACACCACATTAAAATAATAACACATGTGCTATATTTATAGCTTACATAAAAGCTATCCAAATCCTAGTCTAAATAGATTTTTATTCTAATTAATATTTAAATCTTAACAAACTTATCTCTTTAAGATTTAAATATTATCTTAATCCAACTAGGATTCAGTTACAAATCTAATCAAATCCTAACATTAATGATACAAAAGACCACTGTCCATCCCGTCTATACGACTTCGGAATGACGCAGAACGAATTCGTTAACTTTCAGAGATCCAATAAAAGATAAAGAGTAAAGCTAAGTGTAGAAAGTAACGTATGCTACTGTATACTATATATTCAGAATTGTGCATCTGACTTAACTAAATACTCCCATATATATTGAACTCTATTACAGCCCACATCCAGTCAGGATCTACCGGCTAGATCTCAAGTTAATCATTAGACCTTACTAAGGAGGTGAGGGTCCAACGGATTAGTCGTTAAATCTTACCGAGAAGGTTCTTCGGCAGTCCACCAAGCACTTTTCATGACAAGACTCTTAGATAGCCCAAAAAGTCATTTTTTAAGGGAAGGTTAAGTTCAAAAATAAAATAGCAAATAAAAAATAAATCAGGTCAAGATTGCACGCGCCGCTGTCACCTACTCGACCCGGCCTGTGCGCACATTTTTATGAGAAATCACAACTCTCACTTTTTTCTAACCAATACACTAAAAAATAAAAATATAAATATAACTGTCATATATGATGAATATCTAATGTGAGACTAAATATCATATATAGTGAGTTAAGTTTTAAACTATGAAATAAAATTTATTAATATTGAGACATCTATAAACCTCAAAGGTCAAAAAATAAATTTTAAATCAGTAAAAATCAAATAAAATCTAGCAGATGTAAGCGGCCTCTCTTCCAAAAAAAAGTTTTGAATTCGTTTTCATGTGTTTTCATGTACGTCAACAAAAAATTATTCTTTACTAAATTAATTTTTTTTTGGATAAGAAAGAGTAAATTATTGACGTTTGCGTCAGGGCATAATAAGTAGAACAAATATCAATTGACTTTATGGTGAACGTTTGTGGCCACATTAAACATGTTTTGACCAAATGTAAGACCAACATAATGCACATCAAAATTAGTTTTACGCCGCAACAAATTAAGATATTATTTCTGGAGATTTCACTGTAATCTGAGATATCTTTCATTAATTTCTTCTGTCAAGCACCATTACTATTTTCAGTTATGATTCCGTGTCAATGCTTTTGGTTGAGTGTTGCAAAGGGTTAAAAAAAAGTTAAAAGATGGAGCAAGTTTTTCACCCGGGCAATGCTACTTTTACACCCTAAATAGGGTGTACATCACACATTTCATCCTATTCAAGAATGAAAATTAATCTATCGATCATTTCGAAGTGACAGGTAAAATTCTCCTTATTCTTGAATGGGTGGGTGTAGAATGTACACCCCACTTATATATATATATATAGAGAGAGAGAGAGAAAGAGAGAGAGAGAGAGTTATTATTAATAGTACAAGTTATTAGTGTTATCAAGTTTTTTATTTTTAGATCAATTTTTTTGATTATTTTTATCTGTTAAATTTTACTATTTTTCCAACCACCTATTAAATCCAAAGGACCCACTATCAACCCAAGAATTTATCCTTGGATATTTATCCTTGAATTGAAAGATGTATGGTTGAGATGATAGTGTGTCCCTTGGGTTTAATAGATGGTTGGAAAAATAGTAAAATCTAACGGATGAAAATGATCAAAAAGGTTGATCTAATGATAGAAAACTTGATAGCACTAATAACTTATACTATTAATTGTATAGTAACCGAACTCTCTCTCTCACTCTCTCTCTCTCTCTCTCTCTCTATATATATATATAAAATCAGAAACAGTAGTTATTATTATGTGATTTATAAAATAAAAAAAGGGGAAAAAAAAGAAAAAAAAAGAGGAAGTTCACGTGATATGATTTAGCATGAAATTCACGTGAACTTGAAAAGCAGACACACAAACAGAGCCGAGAGCAACTCCAATTATCCAATATTCCTTTCACTCTGTTCTTCCTGCCTAAATTCTATTTCTCGTGGCCTGACCAGGATAGCGCACAGTCAATTCATATATATAGTAGATTATTTGGGATATAGAATTTTTTTTTAGTTAGCGATTAATAAGATTAGGCACTTGACGTCCGCTAGATTTCTAGGCAAAAAAACTCAATTCCTGGAGAAATTTTTGTCCCGCTAAGTAGTTTTTTTTTTTCTTATATTGTACTTGTTTTTTTTTTTTTTTTTTTTTTTTTTTTTTTTTTTTTTTTTGGAAGTCTATTCTATCTCATCAATACAGCATAATTTATTTTTATTTTTATTTTTATTTTTTTTAAAAAAATAAAATATTATCTATTACGTTGTTGGTGTTGTTAGTTTTTTTTTTAAGTTGAAAACGTGAAGCATAAGTTTCAAAACATTCAGTTTCGACCATTAAATTTTTTTAAATATTAATGTTTTGCTTGAATACCGGTATAAAGGAAATAAAGGTTATCACCCTTTATATCCAACCCAAAAAAAAATGATAACAGCTGCTCCTACACCCACAGGCGGAACAACTTGTTCCACCTAAATTTTTTTTTTTAATTAATTTTTTTAAATAATAAAATATTTAAATTTATAAAATTTAAATATTTTTTTTATTTTATAAATTTTAAAATTTTTAACTTATTTTTTTAATAAATCTAAAAATTATTTTTTTAATTTTTTTTTTTAAATTTATTAATTTTAAAATTTTTAAATTTATACAATTTTTTATAATTTTTTTAAAAAATTTATATCAATTTTAAAATTAAAATTTTTACTCCCACTTTTGTAATTTTTTGAGATAATTAAAATTTAAATTTTCAACTTTAGATAATTTTTAAATTTTATAGCTTTTAAAATTTTTAACTTTAATTTTTAATATATTTACAAATTTATAAAATTTATACAATTTTTAAATTTTTTTAATTTTAATTTTTAATAAATTTATACTAAAATTTTAAATTTTATACTAATTTTTATATACAAAATTTTGAATTTTTAAAAATTTATAAAGTTTCAAAATTCAAAAAAAAATTAATAATTTTTTTTATATCAGTAAAATATACATTTTAATAATTTTTTTAATAAATATTTTAAATTAAATATTTAAAATTATACCACTAAAATTTTTATTTTAAATTAAAAATTTAATCCACTCTATAATTCTTATTTTTTTTAATTTACCAAACATAATTTTTCTTATTTACCTACAATTTTTATATTCAACCAAATATAAAATTATTTTAGTTTCTGTTTATGTCTGAACTTATACATATTCCGAAAATAATCAGTTTTCGTTTATATTCGAACCAAACACAGTCTAAAAATCAAATATTTTACAACTTGCACTAAAAATATTATATATATATATATATATATATATATATATATATATATATATAATAAATTTAGTTAGAAATATAAAAAAATTATATTTCAAACTCAAAAGTTTGTACTACTGATTATCAAATTTTTTGTCATTTAGTATATAGACAGTCAATTATTATTTATTTTGTTATTAATGAATGAAACATTACAGTAATTTGCTTTATATTTTTCTTAAAAAAAAAATAAAAAACTCGGTTTCCCAATACTCCCCACCGCGACGTAAATGATAAAAAATCCAACTCGTTCCATCCAAGACACTTGTTGGACCCCACCTCGCCAATCCTTTTTCCAAGTACCCATTAAAGAAAATAATAATAATAATAATAATAACCAATCCAAAAAATCCCCATCACGGGCTCAAAAAGAACCAACCCGACCAACCTCTCCCTTACTCTCCTGCTTGTTCTCTCTCTCTCTCTCTCTCTCTCTCTCTCTCTCTCTCTCTCTCTCTCTCTCTGTCACGGTATGGAATTAAACAACAACGCATGTAGATCGATCGACGTTATATAGGAACCGAGATAAAGAGAAAGGAGAGAGAGAGAGAGAGAGAGAGAGAGAGAGAGGAGGTAGGAGGGAGAGCTCAAAGAGAGAGAAGGAGCGATGGGAGGGAAGCATCAAAATCCCATCTTTTTTGGTTCGTCGCGGAGCTCTGTGTCGTCCTCTGTTTCTGTTTCTGCAGCGGAGGCGGAGGCGGGGCGGGGCGGGGGCGGGGTAATGGCGCAGAAGGCGTTGTTCGCGTGCGACACGGCGGCGAACCCGAGCTTGGAGGCTCTGGGGTTCTGCAACGCGTCGTGGAGCGCGGCGGCGCGGGTGGAGGACCTGGTGGGGCGGCTGACGCTGCAGGAGAAGGTGGGGTTCCTGGTGAACAAGGCCGGGGCGGTGGCGCGGCTCGGCATCCCCTCCTACGAGTGGTGGTCGGAGGCCCTGCACGGCGTCTCCAACGTCGGCCCCGGCACCACCTTCACCTCCCTCGTCCCCTCCGCCACCAGCTTCCCCCAAGTCATCCTCACCGCCGCCTCCTTCAACGCCTCCCTCTTCCTTGCCATTGGAAAGGTCACCTCCCTCTTCTACTCTACTTCTCCACCTCCACCGCATTCAAATTATTCCAATTTCATATTGAACTGCAGATTTGGGTTTGGGGGGGGGGGAAGGGGGGGGGGTGGGTGGGAGAAATAAGAAGGATTTTGATGAATCTACATTGGAAAGGTGCGATTTTTCATACTTCAATTTGGTGACTTTTACTACTCGGGTTTTAACTACATTGTCGTATTAATGCTGGATTGGTACTTGTAGGCCTTTTGTGTCCCATTGAGGTTTCTTATTGGATCTTGAGAAGAGATTGTGGGAATTTTCTGGTGTTAGAAATATGGAATATTTTTGTTTAAAGTGTCATCCTTTTTAGGTGGAAATTATGCCTAATTTTATTTTTTATTTTTATTTTTATTATTATTTTTTTATTTTTGTTGTTGTTGTTGTGTGTAATGTGATTTGAAATAGATTACTTGTCCGTTTTTCTTTTTCTTTGGTTTGTGATTTGAAATAGTAATAGGAACCAGCAAAATGTTACTTTTATTTACCATATTTTTACCAATTTTATGCATCTTTTAATTGTCCCCTAACTTCTGGTTGCTAACTTGCATGGCTGAAGTATCTTCTATTGAATTTTCATTTATCAACTCCTAATATGTTATTTTTTTTAGTTTAAAATTTAAGTTTAATGATGGTCGATGATTGTTACACCAATTAGAGGGATACTGATATAGAGATGTAGACATGTGGTCAATTTCCTTTTTCCTGCTTCATTACCTTTCTTATAATAATTAATAAATTTAATAAATAATTATACTAATATTATTTTTTTGACTGATTATTTTTTTTTTATGAATTGAATTAATATTTTGCTCATCTTTGGTGGACCGCTTCCTCTGTTCCCACTTCCGCAATTTGTTGAGATGTCACATCTTTTAGGTAGATCCAATGTGTGCTTTTTCACTTGGTCCCAAATTTTGAGCAACTCTACATTTGTGAAAAAATGGAAAATTACATTTGATGTGACCGACTAAAAATAATAATAATAGTAATTTATTTATATTTTAAAAATTAAATAATAATTAATAAAATATTTAATAATTAATATAGTGCATGAGGATGTTCAACAATTCTGCAGGTGGTTTCCACGGAAGCACGGGCAATGCACAACGTCGGCCTCGCGGGGCTGACATTCTGGAGCCCGAACATAAACATATTTCGTGACCCGCGGTGGGGGCGAGGGCAGGAGACGCCGGGAGAGGACCCGCTGCTCGCCAGCAAGTACGCCACCGGTTATGTAACCGGCCTGCAGCAATCCGACGATTCTGATAAGCTCAAAGTTGCCGCATGCTGCAAGCACTATACGGCCTACGACTTAGACAATTGGAAGGGGATCCAGCGTTACACATTCAATGCAGTAGTAAGCAAAATATTTACTGTAGAACTTCACGCTTTATTATATAAAAATATTTAACCCCATACTTTGCCTCTTCTGTTACCGATAATTTATAATAATATTTTAATATTAATGTTATAATACAAAATATTGTACCATATGTTGACGACATATGTATGCCTATTTAAATTATAATTAGACTAGAGATAAAATTAACTCGAAAAACCGTGTACGAACCGACACGTGGACAAATTATGTGTGCTTGGTTGTCTTGCAATAAAATTGTTTAGCTATCTGCTCGGACAGCAACATCTTAATATCAATTTAAGCTTTTTAAATAATTTTGTAAATATGTTATAAACTAATTAGTTGTATTTTAAAGGTTGGAATAAAAAATCAAAATAATGAATTGTTTCACTGCAAAATATTAAAATATTATTTCCCAATCAATTTAATTTTGTTTTCTTTAATAATTTATACTAATTTATTTTATGTTGCTGCTGGAGTTAGGTGACAAAGCAGGATTTGGACGATACGTTTCAGCCTCCGTTCAAGAGCTGCGTAATTGATGGGAATGTGGCGAGCGTCATGTGCTCCTACAACCAAGTCAATGGGGTCCCCACCTGCGCCGACCCTGACCTACTTGCTGGAACAGTAAGAGGAAAGTGGAACCTTAATGGGTATATAACTATATATTATATATATCCTCTCTCTCTCTACCCCTCTCTCTTTTTAATCTCTCAATCTCTTTCTAATCGTGAGCTTATGAAAGTGAAAAAATCCGACATTCATATGCATTATTATAACCATATACGATCTCAGAGTCAATCACTCGACATCGCTAGCAGCTGATTAATTAGTAGACTTTAAATGATGAATAATACTAAATTGACTTCATGTTTTGATTATAAATTGAACCCATAGTCAAGTCTCACTACCGCGGCTGCATCTGTATATTTATTGTATTGTGTGCATTTATCAATTTTCGATTCTATTTTGTCATCTTTCCTTTTTCTAATTTTAAGTAATTTAAAAGGAGACGAAGCTTACCTTTTCAAAGGCATCTTTGCCGTGCATGCGCGACAATCGAACAAGTCGGTCTCTATGCATTGAGTTTGCTGGAAAACCACGTTCTGTGGCAATAAATTCTGGTGAAAATGACCAACAACTGCATGCTTGATATGGTTTTAGAAGGGTACGAGTGTAGCTGTAAAGCTAACTTTAATAGCTAGGGACAAGTTGTTTTATATTAAGTGCCAAACCCATTGGTGGTGAATTAATCATTGACTTTTTTTTTTTTTTTTTATCTCATTTAATTAATTTGAGCTATTTTAATAATAATCTTTTAATAGCATTTTATTGTACAGTGTGATCAAACAGACCCTCACAAAACTAGCATAGAGTGAGATTCTTATTCTTATTCTTATTCTTATTCTTATTCTTTGTTAGATATATTGTTTCCGACTGTGACTCGGTTGATGTGCTCTACAATCAACAGCATTACACCAAAACGCCGGAGGATGCCGCCGCAATAACTATTTCGGCAGGTAAACTTGCTTCAGCACAGTTTATTCGTTTGATAATAGTGTTTACTCATTTATTTGGCCCAAAATGGTGAAGAGAAAATAATAATTAAAGCAGCGTCTGTAAAATTAGGGCAGTGATTGGAAAAATCCTCACAACTGAGGGTTCTCCATGCAATTTTACATAAATCCATCTAGAAAAATAAAAAAGCATACATTACCAGGCCTTTACTGGGCGGCCCATAACTGATTCCGCAGGCCTGGACCTCAACTGCGGAACCTTCCTGAGCCAGCACACGGAGGCGGCGGTGAAGGGCGGGAAGCTGGAGGAGGCATACGTGGACAAGGCGATCACCAACAACTTCGTGGTCCTGATGCGACTGGGCTTCTTCGACGGTGATCCGCGCAATCTCCCCTACGGTAGGCTGGGCCCAAGGACGTGTGCACCTCGGCCCACCAGGAGCTGGCCCGCGACGCCGCTCGACAGGGCATCGTGCTGCTGAAGAACATCAACGGCACGCTCCCGCTCTCCGCCAAGTCCATCAAATCAATGGCCGTGATCGGCCCCAACGCCAACGTCACCAAGACCATGATCGGCAACTACGAAGGTTTTGCCGATACATTAACAACCGCATTAAACAAAACAAATTTATAGTCGGCGGTCGGTTTCTAATTCCATTAATTGTAGGCATTCCGTGTGGCTACGTAACACCTCTGCAGGGCCTGACGGCCAACGTCGACACGGTTTACCAGCCCGGCTGCACCAATGTCGGGTGCTCCGGCAACAGCTTGCAGCTGGACGGAGCGAAGAAGGCGGCGGCGCAAGCCGACGTCACGGTTCTAATCGTCGGGGCCGACCAGTCGGTCGAGAGGGAGAGCCTCGACCGGGTGAGCCTCCTCCTTCCCGGGCAGCAGACCCAGTTGATCACCGCCGTCGCGAAGGCGTCCAAGGGCCCCGTGATCCTCGTCGTCATGTCCGGCGGCCCGTTCGACATATCCTTCGCGAAATCTAGCGATCAGATCTCCGCAATCTTCTGGGTCGGATATCCCGGGGAGGCCGGCGGCGCGGCTCTCGCCGACATAATTTTCGGATACTACAATCCTTGTAAGTTGTAATTGATTTTACCATCTTTAAATTGTTCGGAATTCCTAGTCAATATTGCAGAGATCATGAGTTATTGTATACTCTTAATTTGTCTCCTTTAGGCGGAAGGCTGCCGGTGACGTGGTATCCTCAGTCATTCGCCGACAGCGTTCCCATGACCGACATGCGCATGCGTCCGGACCCCTCGACCGGCTACCCGGGCCGGACCTACCGGTTCTACACAGGCGACACGGTCTACTCCTTCGGCGACGGGTTGAGCTACACCGACTACTCTCACCACCTCGTCCGAGCCCCCAAATTGGTGTCTATCCCCCTCGAAGAAGGCCACTCGTGCTACTCGTCCCGGTGCAAGTCGGTCGAACTAGCCGCAAGCCGGTGCGAGAACCTGGCCTTCGACGTCCAACTGCGCGTTCGCAACTCCGGCCAAATGCCCGGGAGCCACACCGTGTTCTTGTTCTCGACCCCGCCGGCGGTCCACAACGCGCCGAAGAAGCACTTGCTAGGGTTCGAGAAGGTGCTCTTGGGGCCCAAAGGGGAAGGGGACGTTGTGTTTAGAGTGGACGTGTGCAAGGATTTGAGCTTGGTGGATGAGGAGGGGAATAGGAGGATGGCTTTGGGTTCTCACGTTCTTCACGTGGGAAATTTGAAGCATTCACTAACTCTGAGGATCTAACTCATTGATTGGGGTCCTTATTTTTAGGGATTTGAGATTGATGAATGGGATTTGGGCCTTTTGGGATTTAAGAGGCCCTTTCATTGGTTAAGGGGTTCAATAAAAGAGTGAGCTTCCATGGGAATTAATTAAGAAGTAATTGAATTCCATGGAAGTTGCTGCGCAAGTACAAGTGTAACCATTTCAATCTCCTCGAGGGTCAATTGTAATTTGAGTGTTTAACACTGACATTCAGTTCGAGAAAATTGAATGTTTCAGCAACATATCTGCTCTCTCTGTTTGTCTACTGTTATTAGTTATTGATTATAGACGGAAAATTATTGATAATTAGTATAATCGTTCTTGCTACATTAAGAATCAAATATCATACCAGGTAACAATACAATCCACTAATAATAATAATTTATTAGGTTTTAAATTATTAGATCAAAAGGTTATCCCCGATATCTACTGTGACATAATAATTCATTAAAGTCCAAATCTTCGGCCAAAAATATTTAAATTAAGTTATTATTGCTAGTATGCCGGTTACATATAAATTCCTTGCATTCTCCTATATTCAATGTCGAATATCGCATACTTGTTTTATATTACACGATATAGGCCTTTGAGATATCACATATTTCTTCTGTTTAGGTTCCGTTCGACATTCTTGTCAATCCAGTCCTATAAACTTTGATGTCCTTGTGAGTCTAACCAAATTACACACATATAGCAAAATTTATTCAAAATATTTAAATTCAGTTATTATTACTGACATGTTCGTCATATGTAAATTTTTTGTATTCTTCCATATTATCCCGTATAGAGTTATTGGGATATCACACCTTCTGAGTTGATAAAAAATTTTTAAGACAAGACTTATGTAGAGGTACCAGACCCAAGTAGCCAATCGGCACAAAGCCTCAAGAATAAACAACCATAAGGTTGGTATAACAAAACATTTCACTTTATTTTTTATATTTTTTTAGTAAAAGTGTATGTAAATTGCATATATTCATATTTTCTATCAAGTGGAATTTAAACTATAAACTTCTTATTCATCGAGGAGTATATCTATATATGTAATATTTCGGACTCGTCACAACGGTCGATGATAAGACTTCTCTGAGGCCGGTAGGGCGATAGGGATGATGGTGAGTTCGCACGAAGAAATTGGCGAAGAAAGATGAGAGAATTGAGTGAGATTTGGGGAAGAAAGAAGAGAGAGTGAGGATGAATAGAGGATTAGAGGGGGGTAGGAAGAAGAGAGATGAGATTGAGGGGAAGAGATACAGAGAAGGAGAGAGAGAGAGAGAGAGAGAGAGAGAGAGAGAGAGAAAGCTTGAGAAGGAAGTAGCTTGTATTAATTTCTGCATATCTTACTTACATCTCATAGACCTATATATAGTCCCTCACTAATTATGTATAACTCTACTTATTATACTAATTATCTTAGCCCTTCATTGTGCCTGGGTTGGGCCTCCTCTATTGGCCTTAGTAGTTGGGGGAGCTACTCTGACTTGGGCCCCCTTCAACTGGGCCTCTTTAGTTGGGCCCCTTGCAGTTGGGCCCCCTTCAGTTGGCCCTTTGCAGTTAGGCCCCCTTCAGCTGGGCCTATTTAGTTGGGCCCCTTGCAGTTGGCCTCTCCAGCTTGGACTTCTTTAGTTGGGTTGTACCATGATCTCGGCTGCTTCTGTGCCCTTGGCTCCCCTACTGTTGGCTCCTTCGGACTCTTTTATCTTGCTCCCTCTACTCCTCCAGCGACCTCTTCATCCCCTTCATCGCGACGGCGCCCCCTTGTCACTGAGCGGCTCCGACCTCACCTCTATAGCGTTTTTCTCTACCAGAGCATCTTCTTGGATTCCTCCTGAATCTTCATGAGCTCTACTCATCTCATTCCCTTTATTTTTTTTACCCTTGCTACTAGCTATTTTACTATTATTGTATTATTACTGTTGTTGCTCATTGTTCTTCAGATTGTTACAATAGACTACTCAAAATAATATATATATATATATATATATATATATATATATATATATATATAATATATATATATATATATTTCAAGGTAATTTTCTAAACCATTCCTATTGTTGTTTATATTTCCAGTTTTTATACTCCTATATTAAACAACTTGCCAATATTTGGAAATTCAAGAATTTTCTTATCATCATACCATATATTTAAAGTTTCTTATGGTGCTATTTGATAAAATATTATTTATAATTTTTAAATTATTAAAATTAAAATTCTTGTTAAGATAGAGTACAACATATATTTGGCATTTATTTAAGTGTCTACTTCAAAAACTAATTTTATTTAATTAAAAATAAAAATGAACACACAAAACACACACGAAAAGAAAAAAAAAAAAAAAAAAAAAAAGAAGAATCCAACCACCAACAAAACAATTTAATTACAATACTTCTTTGAATCGCCACAATAGTACAGTACTAGCTAGGAGTGTACTTTAGCACACGAGAAAGGTGCAATTAATTTGGTACAAATTAAGAACGTGGCCCTAATCTCAGCCACACAAAATCGCTACATATTTTATTTTCACAGTGTATAGGGAGGTGTATGGCATGCATATTCTTAATGTTAGATATTTTTAATGTAATCATAAGAACATTCTAGTCGTAATCATCGTATTGTAAGAAAGACAGAAATGATATCTGATATCATATTCACATATAATATGGGCTATAGTGAGAGTGACACGAATTATTAGTAACTAATAATTATTTTACAATCAAAAATGGATAATGAATCAGAAAAAAGAACAAAATTTTTTTGTTTGCTATGCACCAAATATCCTCCGCGGAGCACCACAACACAGTGTGGATAAGCATGGATTTAGGGCGACTACGTGGAGACACCTCTTTCAAACGCTACACGTGTATTTTTATGACCCATGCAATTTCAGATTAAAAAAAAAAATAAAAATAAAATATTAACAAAGCTCATATTCGGTACAATACGTGGCCATGTAACAACTCGAAAATATAAAAATTTAAAAATAATTATAATGTTCATGCGATATGATTGAAATAAAATGAATTCTGACATATATACTGATAGGTGCGAACCGAAATCGGATCATCGAGAGCGTCCGGTCATTGATCAGCTCTTGAGTTAAATTTTCTAAATACATCTTGAATCAATCGATAAAATTAAGAAGAGATTGTTTAACCATGGAGATTTAGTCCAAACAGTCAAATTATCTTTATATTAATTTAAAAATAAAATCGATTATAGAGTTAAATTACTCCTAAAAAAGTAAAAATATTACTGTCACGCCCCGGAACTCGGGCTCGTCTACAGATCCGCCGTGCACACGGAATTTTCCGCGTACACGAAGCGCTGGTAACCTGCTCAGATATAATCTAACAATAAAAGAGCAGCTGAAATAGGAGAACCACATAGTATCTCAGACTGGGACTACAAATAACACAGTAATAAGTACAATAATCTCCCAGCTCACCAAAATAGTACAACCAGCTGGCTAACGCCAGACCCAAAATAAAAGGAGAATATCACAGTCTGAGTGGGGTACAACGTCTATCTACAGCTCTCAGTCTCCTAGGAGATCTATCTAATCAGCGATCCCCTTACCTCGATCAGCTGCCGATGGCCTAGCAGCTCCCGCAGATGACTCTGCAAAATAAAGGAGAAGAAAGAAACAGAAAATAACAATGGGGGTGAGAACTATCAGATAAACCAATAGCCTCCCCTAGTGGGTAAAAACCTCAACTCTGACGCACCCACTAGGACTACTAGAGGCAAAAAGGGAAAAGGTGAAGTGGTAGGATAAGTAAAGTACTGAAACAGTAAAACTACCACTACTATGCCTCTACTGCGGTACTGGCTATCAAAACCGTATGCATGCATCAGTAAACAAAAGCTGTCCAAAATAACCCAATCCGTCATCTGATCCACGATCGGTACTGCCTGCTCCGCTCTCATCATCGGGCAAAATCCGCGCCGACGTGATAGCAAAACTGTCAACAACTGTCTGGCCCCAGCCTCTAGAGTGGAACTCGAGGGGAGCGACCCACACGAGTAAAGCATCACCGGGCAACAACCGCGCCGGTATGATAAGTCTCAAAATTCAGGGCAACAACCGCGCCGGTATGATAAGTCTCAAAAGCAGGACTGGATCATGACCATGATCAAAGTGGAAAAAACCATCCACTAAAGAAGCCTGATACCCAATTAGATGCAATAGTACTCAATAAGCGGAAAACATCATCCACTAGAGGAAATCCAACCCCAAGCTAATGCAAAATAAACAGGCTCAACCCCTATCTGATGCAAGACAACATCTGGTCGACCGCCTACCGTCCGCGGTCACCGCAATACCCCACAAATCCACAATCTAATGCAAAATAAACCAGAATCAACCCCTATCTGATGCAAGGACAAACATCTGGTCGACCGCCCACTGTCCGCGGTCACCGCAATACCCCACAAATCCACAATCTAATGCAACCTTGGCTACACTATCCCAAACCCCTGCTCACACTTGAGCAACAACATATGAATGCAAAGGACAACAATGAAAACATGTTCAAATCCCAATATGATAGTGTAGCGATAATTAGTGGCCTTACCTGATGTCCGGGCATGCATGCAACTGTCTTTATTTAAAAAGTTGTAAAATAGTGTCAAAGGTTTAAAACAATTGATTCACTGAATAAAAGTCATTTGCATGCGAGATCATAGCTTTTGTCTTAGTCACAGTGTCCCACTATAAGTCATCATATCATTTGTGGGGTTATATTAAATTTTAGGGGAGTTTGTCCCAGCGGTCCTTGTCATTTGTCATATTAATTTGTCCCAATGGTTCTCATTAATTGTCCTGCTAGTTGTCCTGTTAGTAGTCCTGTTAGTAGTCCTGTTAGTAGTCCTGTTAGTAGTCCCAACGGTTCTCAGCAATTATCATATTATTTTGTCCCAATTGTTCTCATTAATTAAATTTTAGGGGAGTTCCAGTAATCCCAGTGAGCTTGTCAAAAATGAGGTAAGCAACAACCGCCCACCTCGAGCAGCTCAAACAACACCCCAGGTAGTCTCCTGGTTGTCCACAGTCCTCAAATCCTGCAAATCAACGCTCCCGGTATAAATACAAATCCCAAAAAGCACAATATTTGCTGTTTTTCAGACAGCACGGAAAAAGAGGAATTTTTCACCTCTAAAATAAGCTCCTAAAATCCCAGAAAAATCACGGTTGCGTTCCTCGCGAAAAGTTGATCAAAATCGACTCTTAAAACGTCTCGATCTGATGCTCCTACGTCAAGATAAAAATCGGAGAAGTCGGTGCTGTCCAAAAACCATCACAGTAAAAAGGGGGGTCAAAGAGGACCTAAAAACGGTGCCAAAAGTACGAAAATGAGCAAAATGATCAATACGGAAATCGAAGCCCTACCTCTTACGGTCACGCTGTCGCAAAAATCGTCCAAAAATTCCACCCGGTTAGCCCGCAGTGAATTTCCGACGGAACTGCGACGGGAAATGGGCCTAAAAGAAAATCGTCGCAGTGCGCCGCGTCGCAGATAACTCACAATCTGTAACTCCAGAAATTCTGAGATTCTAGAGAGAGAAAGAAAGAGAGAGAGGAAAAACTTTCGTATTGGGAGTTTTCTCTGATTCTCACTCTAAGGCACGCAAACCGAGGTGCAAAGAGAGGGGGTGGAAAGGCTATTTATAATGGGCCAAAAGGGAATCTCCCACACGGGATCCCAGATCCGAACAGGAAACACCAAATTGGCCAACCAGGGTGCGCCACGTTTCCCAAACAGGAAACAGCCTGTGCAGGGCCAATGAAAAAGTGCCACGTGTCCCACGTGGGCGTGTTTTTGCCCCGTGCTCCGGGTCTTCCGGAGTTTGTCGGCCAACGGTGTGCTGCCACGTGTCACTTAACCACGTGCTTCTAGAAGCCGGCCAACGTGGGGAGGCTGCCACGTGGCAGATGCTTCTTCGGTGCTCCTGGTGCACGCCAGGCGTGGACCGCGCACCCGAGCGCGCTGCCCGCGCCTGCCCGCGGGCCCGTGCTCCTCCGCGCTCCGCCGCTGCCGCCGCTGCGCCGCTGCCCGCCGCCGCGCCGCCGCCGCCGGCGGCCGCCGCCGGCCGGAACAGTAATTCCGGCCGGCCGGTTACTGTTCCGGTGAACAGTACCACAGTGCCAAAAAATAAAGTAAATATACCGTTTCGACCGTTTTCGCGCGCTGAGTCCAAATACGACGTCCGTTTCGCCAAATTCTCATCCGAAATTTTGCCGAAAGCTCCCGGAAAATCCCATTTGCTCCGATTTTCGCGCAGAGTCTATTAAAAATATCCAATTTCGTTTCTACAAGCTCCGTTGCACAGTACAAGCTCCTACAGTCACTGTTTAATGTTGCACAGTTCCTGCGGGAGTCCGGATCATCACATCCTCCCCCACTAAAAAGAGTTTCGTCCTCGAAACGAGACTAAACAATAATACTCAGTCCGATGTCTCGAATAAGTAGGGGTGAGCATCTCTCATCTCCGACTCGAGCTCCCATGTAGTCTTGCGCTCGTCATGATTGCCCCGTTGGATTTTCACCTAAGGAATGGCCCAATACGCTCCAATACCTCAAAGGGTCCAATATATCGGAGGCTAGTTTCCCCACGAATGCCGAATCTCCTGATTCCTTTGGACGGCGAGGCTTTCAGAATACATGATCTCCAACTTGAAATTCCAAGTCTCGTCGCCGAACATCGGCATAGCTCCTCTGCGCGGCTTTGGGCGGTCTGAAGATACATCCGACTCGCTCGGATCTTCTCCTCTGCCTCTACAATACGTCTGGTCCCAAGGTCCGCCTCTCGCCCCCGTCACTCCAATAAAAGGGGTGACCGACACTTGCGTCCATACAACGCTTCAAACGAAGTCATCTGAATGCTCGCTTGAGAACTGTTGTTGTACGCGAGCTCAGCCGAGGGTAAGTGTCGAATCCACCCTCCGCCGAAATCAAGATGTATGCTCTTAGCATACCCTCCAGATCTGCATAATCCGCTCTGACTGCCCATCAGTCTGCGGAGGAAAAACCGTACTAAACCTGAGTTAGTCCCAAGGCTCAAATCTCGGGTCTCTAACGGATACAAAATAGAGGCGGGCACTTAGATAACCGCACCACCTCAATAAGTACAGCAGGACTAACCGCTCAAGTGACTAAGTAGTCTACACCAGCAAATGCATCCGCTCCTCCCAGGGTACCTGGTAATCCAATCCTCATGTCCACGGCACGATACTCGATCCGAGTACCTCTGTACTCCTGAGGTTCCTAAAAAATCCCCCAAATGATCACTTTATCTAATTCCCGGTAATCCCTCACAATGCCGAAGTGAACCTACTTCCTACATCTCAAAAAGCACCGCGCCCCGTAGCCCCAAACTATGCTAGCCAAAACAATTCCGCACCCAAAGCGAAACATCCGCCTCGCTAGCGAAGTCAAAACTACAGAGGCAAAGAAAGCCCTGCGGCAACCCCGGCACACAGACCTCTCCTGGCCTGGCTCCCCAAAAGATCGTCCTCGCAGCACAATCAACCGCCGCGAAAAGGGATACTGAGCCAGCCAGTTTATCTATGTACCATGATCAAGTCCCGCAGCTGAGTCATGACCATCAGGTCTACTGGCATAATCCAGGACTCATCTGTACCGGTCAGGACCAACGACACACCTCCCATGCGCTAAAAGATCGGGAATACTACCTCCCGTGCATAAGGTGACCGTCCTACCCCTAACCCATGCAATGAAGTAAATGTACTCCTAACGCATATCTAGCATGCTCAAGTGCAATACAATGCAAAATCTAATGCCAAAAAGCAAATAATTAAAATACCTGCCACCACATGG
>JAQOTM010001761.1:0-27917 GCA_029168755.2 Tillandsia fasciculata
CAGTACCCAGTTGATTCAGGAAAGTTGCAAATTGGAGCAAGCCCGACTTGGTCAAACAGAACTCCAAACTCTGCAGATCGATTCTTCATCTGTTGGACATTGACATGTCTTTCTCCAATGCATTCCCTCTTTTCAAAATCTTTGATTCTTGTGGAGCTGACGAATTCCGGAAGGAGGTGGCTGCTAGCCTTAGTTCATTGATTGAAATTCCTTGGGCACTACCTCTTTTCCTTGCACCAGTCTTTTCACTGTTCTTTTTGGACTTGGTTCCATGGGAGCTTTTCCCTTTCTCTGCTGCAGTAGGAGGAGCCTTTGTCTTTGAGGCTTCTGCAGGTGCTTTTCCCTTTGGATACAATAGGGACATCTTCCTCAATTCTCTAGGTTATCCCAGTCAATCGAGTCCGTTTCCGAATCCGTGTCGGAATCATTCTCAGCTCGCTTGGTTCTCTTTGCTTTCTTTGGTTGGCAGTGTCCTTCACATGGACCATTGCAGCAAGTAGGAAAATGATCCAGGTGATCACCATTGCTGTCAGTGCTTTGAGTTTAAAAGTGTCCTGTGAAAACCAACTCAAGAACATATGAAAAATCGTCAATTTTGAAAAATTTGAAAAATTGTACCTAGACAATCATAATCATGTAGAGAAGCCAAGAATCAAATTAGTTTTCCAAAAAGAATTTTAAAAATAGATCAATTCCATGATTTACAAAAATTCCTCTTTATGCCCTAAACCGAATTTTTAGAAATCGAAGCCTAAAAACTCGTTAATCTTGAGAAAACCCAGCATAAAAGCAAAACTAATTGACCCAGAGTTCTTATTTCAAAAGAAATTTGATCAAAAACCATTCACAAACGAAAAAAATTCCAATTTTTCAACTCACGTTTGATGAAAAACTGTAAAAACCGAGTTTTGATCATAAAACTTACTTGAATCCGAAGAACTTTGAGTTTGGAAGCTCCAAGAAGCAAGAAATCTAGAGAGAGAAGCTCTAGAGACTTTAGAACAAAAGATTAGGGTAAAAGAAATCAAATCCTCTTTGTTCTTATAAAACCCTAGCCGTGATCCGGATCGGATCGAGAATGTGATCCGGATCGGCTACCCGCAGGAAGAATCCTGCGTTCGGGATCCGGATCACTTACCCGATCCGGATCGGCTTCAACTTTTTCTTCAGAAAAATTTAGAAAAATTCCATAAAATCCAGAAAAAGTATGTAAGCACTTTACCATGTCAACTTTAAACAAAAACATCGTTTCATACAACAAGAAATAGATTATGCAAAATCTATCAAAAATATCCAAAAATGAAACGAAAATTTACGAAAGTTAAAACACTTAAAGTTGAACAACTTCAATTACATCTATCCTGATCTTATGTGTAATGCCTTTATCAAATCATCAATTTTGGTAAAGAAAATGAAATACCAAGATCAATAGATGTTTGAAATCCCAGATAAGTTAGATAATATATCTAGACAATCTGTTGAAGGAGTGGCTCTTTGAGCATCTTTTAAAAATCCCACCTTATACCAACCATGAAATACGACTGAGTCAAGTATTTCAATATGCATTTCATCAACAATTTCAAAACAAAATTTGCTTTTCATTCATGGAGTATCTTTTTCTTTCTTTTCTCCATGTGGTGGTAGTTTTCACACTCCTCATTGGGATGTAACTCTTTCCACATCTTTTGAGCATTTTACATTTCATTGACTCCCCCTCAATTGGCTATCAATTATTTAATATATAAGGTATTCAACCAAACCATTGATCTCGAATTCATACTCGACTAAGCAATCAAATATGATAATGACTATACCAAGAGATCATTGAGAGAGAAATTGACTTTGATCACTTAAAAGATGGTTTAATTAACGTAAATGATCATTGCAACATTGAAATTATGACATCAAAAGCATAATAAATTTCTAAATGCATAAAAGGATGCAATTAAAGTCAATTATGATTTATGCTCAATTAATGTCCTATGTACAAACATAGATAAAGAACAAAACAAAAACAAAAACAAAACCTAACCTAAGCAAAGGTTTCAAAAAGGTTATTTCAAGGAAAGCATGCCAATTGCTTTACGCAAGTGAATAAAACGTTTTTGATCCAAAGGTTTTGTTAAGATATCAGCTAATTGATCCTCAGTTGAAATATATGACAGTTGAAGAATGTTTGATTCAACTAGCTCTCTAAGAAAATGATATCTAAGTTCAATATGTTTTGTTCTAGAGTGCAACACAGGGTTTTTAGAAATGTTAATAGCACTAGTGTTGTCACATAAAATGGTTACCGAAGATGTTGAAATCCGGAAATCGCTCAACACGCTTTTCATCCAAATCAATTGGGTTGAACAACTTCCTGCAGAAATGTACTCCGCTTCGGCAGTCGAGAGTGCTATGCAATTCTGCTTTTTACTGTGCCATGCAACAAGGCAATGGCCAAGATAGAAGCATGCACCACTCGTGCTTTTCCGGTCATCCACTGATCCAGCCCAATCGGCATCTGAGTATCCAACAATATCCAAAGTCGTTCCCATAGGATACCAAATTCCGAAATTGATTGTACCTTTGATATACCGGATGATCCGTTTCACCGCTTTCAGGTGAACCTCCTTCGGTGCTGATTGATATCTCGCACAAATCCCAACACTGAAGGATATATCCGGGCGACTAGCCGTGAGATATAGTAGACTTCCAATCATACTGCGATACAGTTTCTCGTCTACATTCTCACTATGTGATTCACTTCCAAGTCCCTTATGGCTAGTTCCCATTGGAGTCGGAAAATCCTTAGAATTTTCAAGATCAAACTTTTTGACCAACTCCAGTGCATACTTGGATTGACACAAGTGAATTCCTTCATCGTTTTGTTTAACTTGTAATCCAAGAAAATAATTCAATTCGCCCATCATGGACATCTCAAATTCGCTTTCCATGGTCTCCGCGAATTTAGAAGCATCATTATCTCTTGTTGCTCCAAAAACAATGTCATCGACATAGATTTGAGCAACTATGAAATTGTTTTGATAATGCTTCACAAAGAGAGTCCTGTCAGCTCCCCCTCGAGTGTAGCCCTTTTCCAAAAGGTGCTTTGTCAACCTTTCGTACCATGCTCGCGGTGCTTGTTTCAGACCGTAAAGAGCCTTTTTCAGACGAAAAACATGGTTAGGTAGTTTATGATCCACAAAACCTTTCGGTTGAGCCACATAAACTTCCTCATTTAAAAACCCATTTAAAAAGGCGCTCTTAACGTCCATTTGAAATAATTGATTTTAAAATGACAAGCAATCGCAAACAATATACGAATGGACTCGAGTCTAGCTACAGGGGCGAAAGTTTCATCAAAGTCTATACCTTCTACTTGAGAGTAGCCTTGAGCAACTAACCTTGCTTTGTTCCTGATGATAGTACCTTCTTCATTTTTCTTGTTCTTGAAGATCCATTTGGTACCTATCACATTGTGTTGCTTCGGAGGCTTCGTTAATTCCCAGACTTTGTTTCGCTCAATTGATGGAGCTCTTCCTGCATTGCTTTAATCCAGTAATCATCTTGGAGAGCTTCATCAACATTCCTTGGTTCGATTTGAGATACATAGCATGCAAATCCGCAAACCAATTGTCTCCGTGTTCTAACTCCTTCTTGTGGATCTCCAATGATGTTCGATTCAGGGTGATCCTTGGAGATGCGTAACGTTTGAGGTAGAGGAGTAGACGGAGGTACACGAGATGATTCCTGCACATCAGATAAGCTTGAAGAACCGTTAGATGCATCAACATTATTATCGAAAGAATTGTTAGAAGAAGATGCATTAGCAGGTGTATCATCATCAAGAGAGATATCGAGGGTAGATTTTTCAGATTCAAAGTGAAAAGCTTCATCTACCTTAACATTTATCGATTCTACGATCGTCTTAGATTCTAAGTTAAAAACTCGATATGCTCTGCTGTTTGTAGAATAACCTAAGAAAATCCCTTCGTCACTTCGAGAGTCAAATTTTCCAAGATTCTCACGATCACGTAAAATAAAACACCGACTCCCAAAGATGCGAAAATATTTGATGTTAGGTTTTCTACAAAACCAAAGTTCATATGGTGTATTCAATGTCCCCGGGCGCAAATACACGCGATTGATAACATAAACAGCAGTGTTCACCGCTTCAGCCCAAAAATAAAAAGGTAAGTTCCGGCTGTGAAGCATAACACGTGCCATTTCCTGTACGACCCTGTTTTTGCGCTCGACTACACCATTTTGTTGAGGTGTGTAAGGTGCGGAGAATTCATGTTTAATGCCATTAGAAGTGCAAAAATCAATGAATTTGGAATTTATGAATTCCCCACCTCTATCACTCCTAACTCGAGTAATCCTTTCATTCTTTTCATCATAATACGATTGCAGATTTCGAGAAAAGAATCAAAGGTATCAGCTTTTTCTTTTAAGAAAGCTACCCAAGTATATCTAGAAAAATCATCAACCAACAAGAAAATATACCATTTACCTCCCAGAGATGGTTGACGAGTTGGCCCCATTAAGTCCATATGCAAAAGTTCCAAAGGCCGTTTTGTACCTATGTGGTTCAAGTTCTTGTGTGCAGTCCTAGACTGTTTTCCCTTTTGGCAACCGCCACACACAAGGTTTTGTTCAAAAGAAAGTTTCGGAACCCCCTTGACCACATCTTTATTCGAAATTCTAGCAAGTTCCTTAAAGTTTATGTGACCTAGCCTTTCATGCCAAAGTGTTTCATTTTTCAAAGATGCTAGGTTACATTTTTCAGAAATCTTAGTAGGAACTACATAACAATTGTTTTCTGATCTAACCCCCTTTAAAAAGAAAGCATGGTTCATGTCAGTTACAGTGCATTTATCAGAAGAAAAATTAACTGAATAACCACTATCACAAAGTTGACTTATGCTTATGAGGTTAGTCTTAAGGCCATGAACAAATAACACATTATCTAGAACCGGGCCATCTGGAATAGCTACCGTTCCCTTTCCAACAATTTTGGAAGACCGACCATCTCCGAAAACAACAAGTCCTCCGGAGTTTTTCTCAAAAGTTTGAAAACAGTTTTTATCGCCGGTCATATGACGGGAACACCCGCTATCCAGGTACCAAGACGAACTATCATATGCATGCAAAGAAACATTGGTAGCAAGACAGGGAAGATTTCACCTTTGCGCACCCAAACCTTTTTGGAATGCGTCGGTAATGATCGTGAGATTGATTTCCTAGGTGAGAGCGTCTTGCTGGAAGAGTTGCTGCTCCTTGATGATGTCGTCTTGAGCGGTGTACTACCAAGGCGCTTTTCCTTCAAATAGTTTGCAGTCGTTTTTCGAGGAATCGCCTTCTTGGTAGTCATTGCAAGAGGTGCTTGAGGTGTGCGTTTGGCTTCCGTCTTGCAATTTCTTCCTTATGTGCCCTGAAATGCCACAACGAAAACATACCTTAATTCTTGTCGATTCCGAGGAGGATGTAGTAGGTTTGTTGTCGTTGCTTGTCGTGAACACCGGTGTCGGAGGAGGAGATACCGACTGAGGCACAAATACTGTACCACTCGAACTTGGAATGTCTCCAGTTTGAGTGTATCCGAGGCCGAACTTATTTCTTTGACCGAGACCAAGAAGTCTGTCCAACTTACTCCTTCCAGAAGAAAATCTCTTTAAGTCATCCTTCAGTTGGCGTATGGTCTCCGTCATTTCCAATTTTTCCTGTCGAGCCTCGCCGTTGAGCTTCAAGAAGTAATTCGCTTTGTTCACCATATCCATATAATTCTTCTCGAGTTGCTCATTGGACTCTTGAAGGGAAACATTTGTGTTAATCAGATTATCCCTTTCCACTTCAAGATCGGTTGAGATAGAGGTTACCCTTTTTACTTCATCTTCAAGATCCTGTAATCTCTCTTTCAACCCCTTGTTTTGCTTAGCCAGTTTCTTTGAATCCCTCAAAAGCTTATGGTAGGCTAAAACAAAATCTTCACCTTCCGAATCATCTGATTCATCGTCCGTTGCAATCTTTTCAACAGTGGAGTTGGACAGTGAGTCGGATGTACTTGCCATTAAGCACATGAAGGGTGAAGATGTAGTGGACGCGTGGAAAGCTGTCGCGTTGTCTTCTTCATCACTTGAGGATGACTCATTTGACGTGGAGTTGTCATCCCAAGTAACGACTTGCATCGCTTTCTTCTTAGCCGGATTCTTGTTGGGACATTCCGTTGAAATGTGGCCGTAGCCTCGACATTTGAAGCATTGAACTTGTCCCTCAGAACTTTTCTTATCCTTTGAGAAGTTCTCTTGCTTCCTTGACTTGTAGCTTGAAGAACCCTTGCCTTTCTTCGACTTTCCGAAGGATGGAGTTTTGCTTGAATTTCCCCTTCGAAAGTTGCGGCGAAACTTCCTTGTCAAGAGAGCGAGCTGCTTCTCAAAGTCCTCCATAGAAAGGTTCTCGTCGTCGTCCGAGGAGGATGAATCCGCGTCTTCTTCTTTAGTTGATTTCAATGCGTAACCTGAAGACTTAGAAGAGGATGCCTTTCCAGAAGAATAGTTAGTAGGAAAAGTCATTTCATAAGTTTGTAAAGCACCTACTAATTCTTCTACACGCATTTCGTCCGGGTGTTTAATTGTTTCAATGGCTGCGACCTTCGGGCGAAATCGTTCAGGAAGAGTTCTTAGAATTTTTCTTACAACTTTAAATTCTGGAATCTTCTCTCCCAAGTTAGCACATGAGTTTACGATATCTTGCAATCGTGTGTAATAGTCAGTGAAGGATTCATCCTCTGCCATAGAGATAGAGTCAAACTTGCTCGTGAGCATTTGCAGTTTCTGAATCTTCACTAGGTTAGTTCCCTCATGCGTAACTTGAAGAATATTCCAGATTTCCTTCGCAGTCTCACATGCCGAGACGCGAGAGAACTCGGTTTGTGACAAAGCATTAAATAGAGCATTAATCCCTTTGCCATTGTAAGAAGATAAGTCTATCTCTTCCTTGGTCCATTTCGACCTAGGTTTTAAGGTGCGAACATCATCTAAAATTTCAGTTGGATTAGACCATCCTAATTCAATTGATTGCCACACCCTTTCGTCGATGGAAATTAAAAAGGCTTTCATCCGCACTTTCCAGTACGCATAATTTGTTCCATCAAAGAAAGGGGGTCGATTGATGTTTCCACCTTCAACCATTGTTTACAACCCTTGTCACGCCTCGGAACTCGGGCTCGTCTACAGATCTGCCGTGCACACGGAATTTTCCGCGTACACGAAGCGCTGGTAACCTGCTCAGATATAATCTAACAATAAAAGAGCATAATACAGAGTTGAAATAGGAGAACCACATAGTATCTCAGACTGGGACTACAAATAACACAGTAATAAGTACAATAATCTCCCAGCTCACCAAAATAGTACAACCAGCTGGCTAACGCCAGACCCAAAATAAAAGGGGAATACCACAGTCTGAGTGAAGGGTACAGCCTCTATCTACAGCTCTCAGTCTCCCAGGAGATCTATCTATTCGGCGATCCCCTTACCTCGATCCGCTGCCGATGGCCTAGCAGCTCCCGCAGATGACTCTGCAAAGTAAGGGAGAAGGAAGAAACAGAAAATAACAATGGGGGTGAGAACTATCAGATAAACCAATAGCCTCCCCTAGTGGGTAAAAACCTCAACTCTGACGCACCCACTAGGACTACTAGAGGCAAAAAGGGAAAGAAAAGGTGAAGTGGTAGGATAAGTAAGGTACTGAAACAGTAAAACTACCACTACTATGCCTCTACTGCGGTACTGGCTATCAAAACTGTATGCATGCATCAGTAAACAAAGCTGTCCAAAATAACCCAATCCGTCATCTGATCCACGATCGGTACTGCCTGCTCCGCTCTCATCATCGGGCAAAAATCCGCGCCGACGTGATAGCAAAACTGTCAACAACTGTCTGGCCCCAGCCTCTAGAGTGGAACTCGAGGGGAGCGACCCACACGAGTAAAGCATCACCGGGCAACAACCGCGCCGGTATGATAAGTCTCAAAATTAGGACTGATCATGACTATGATCAAAGTGGGAAAAACCATCCACTAAAGAAGCCTGATACCCAATCAGATGCAATAGTACTCAATAAGTGGGAAACATCATCCACTAGAGGAAATCCAACCCCAGCTAATGCAAAATAAACCAGGCTCAACCCCTATCTGATGCAAGGACAACATCTGGTCGACCGCCTACCGTCCGCGGTCACCGCAATGCCCCACAAATCCACAATCTAATGCAAAATAAACCAGAATCAACCCTATCTGATGCAAGGACAAACATCTGGTCGACCGCCCACTGTCCGCGGTCACCGCAATCCACAATCTAATGCAAAATAAACAGAATCAACCCCTATCTGATGCAAGGACAAACATCTGGTCGACCGCCCACTGTCCCGGTCACCGCAATAATCCACAATCTAATGCAAAATAAACCAGAATCAACCCCAATCTGATGCAAGGACAAACATCTGGTCGACCGCCTACTGTCCGCGGTCACCGCAATACCCCACAAGTCCACAATCTAATGCAACCTTGGCTACACTATCCCAAACCCCTGCTCACACTTGAGCAACAACATATGAATGCAAAGGACAACAATGAAAACATGTTCAAATCCCAATATGATAGTGTAGCGATAATAGTGGCCTTACCTGATGTCCGGGCATGCATGCAACTGTCTTTATTTTTAAAAGTTGTAAAATAGTGTCAAAGGTTTAAAACAATTGATTTACTGAATAAAAGTCATTTGCATGCGAGATCATAGCCTTTGTCTCAATCACAGTGTCCCAATATAAGTCATCATATCTTTTGTGGGGTTATATTAAATTTTAGGGGAGTTTGTCCCAGCGGTCCTTGTCATTTGTCATATTAATTTGTCCCAATGGTTCTCATTAATTGTCCTGTTAGTTGTCCTGTTAGTAGTCCTGTTAGTAGTCCTGTTAGTAGTCCTGTTAGTTTGTCCCAATGGTTCTCATTAATTGTCATATTTTAGGGGATTTCTAGTAATCCCAGTGAGCTTGTCAAAAATGAGGTAAGCAACAACCGCCCACCTCGAGCAGCTCAAACAACACCCCAGGTAGTCTCCTGGTTGTCCACAGTCCTCAAATCCTGCAAATCAACGCTCCCGGTATAAATACAAATCCCAAAAAGCACAATATTTGCTGTTTTTCAGACAGCACGGAAAAGAGGAATTTTTCACCTCTAAAATGAGCTCCTAAAATCCCAGAAAAATCACGGTTGCGTTCCTCGCGAAGAGTAGATCAAAATCGACTCTTAAAACGCCTCGATCTGATGCTCCTACGTCAAGATAAAAATCGGAGAAGTCGGTGCTGTCCAAAAAACATCACAGTAAAAAGGGGGGTCAAAGAGGACCTAAAAACTGTGCCAAAAGTACGAAATGGAGCAAAATGATCAACACGGAAATCGAAGCCCTACCTCTTACGGTCGCGCTGTCGCAAAAATCGTCCAAAAATTCCACCCGGTTAGCCCGCAGTGAATTTTCGACGGAACTGCGACGGGAAATGGGCCTAAAAGAAAAATCGTCGCAGTGCGCCGCGTCGCAGATAACTCACTATCTGTAACTCCTAAATTCTGAGATTCTAGAGAGAGAAAGAAGAGAGAGAGAGGAAAAACTTTTGTATTGGGAGTTTTTCTGATTCTCTCTCTAAGGCTCGCAAACCGAGGTGCAAAGAGAGGGGGGTGGGGGACTTCTTATATAGTGGGCCAAAAGGGAATATTCCCACACAGGATCGGATCCGAACAGGAAACACCGAAATGGGCCAACCAGAACGCGCCACGTGTTGCCCAAACAGGAAACAGCCTGTGCAGGCCCAATGAGAATTTGCCACGTGGCCACGTGGTGCGTGTGTTTGCCCCGTGCTCCGGGTCTTCCGGAAGGTTGTCGGCCAACGGGGTGCTGCCACGTGTCACTTCCCACGTGCTTCTAGAAGCCGGCCAACCAATCGGAGGCTGCCACGTGGCAGATGGCTTCTTCGGTGCTCCCGGTGCACGCCAGGCTGTGGACCGCGCACCCGAGCGCCCTGCCCGCGCCTGCCCGCGCTGCCCGCGCCTGCCCGCGCCGTGCTCCTCCGCGCTCCGCCGCTGCCCCGCCGCTGCGCCGCTGCCCGCCGCCGTGCGCCGCCGCCCGCCGCCGCTCGCCGGCGGCCGCCGCCGGCCGGAACAGTAATTCCGGCCGGCGGTTACTGTTCCGGTGAACAGTACCACAGTGCCAAAAAATAAAGTAAATATACCGTTTCGACCGTTTTCGCGCGCTGAGTCCAAATACGACGTCCGTTTCGCCAAATTCTCATCCGAAATTTTGAAAAAACTCCCGAAAAATCCCATTTGCTTCGATTTTCGCGCAGAGTCTCTTGAAAATATCTAATTTCGTTTCTACAAGCTCCGTTGCACAGTACAAGCTCCCTACAGTCACTGTTTAATGTTGCACAGTTCCTGCGGGAGTCCGGATCATCACATCCTCCCCCACTAAAAAGAGTTTCGTCCTCGAAACGAGACTAAACAATAATACTCAGTCCGATGTCTCGAATAAGTAGGGGTGAGCATCCTTCATCTCCGACTCGAGCTCCCATGTAGTCTTGCGCTCGTCATGATTGCCCCGTTGGATTTTCACCTAAGGAATGGCCCAATACGCTCCAATACCTCAAAGGGTCCAATATATCGGGGGCTAAGTTTCCCACGAATGCCGAATCTCCTGATTCCTTTGGACGGCGAGGCTTTCAGGAATACATGATCTCCAACTTGAAATTCCAAGTCTCGTCGCCGAACATCGGCATAGCTCCTCTGCCGGCTTTGGGCGGTCTGAAGATACATCCGACTCGCTCAGATCTTCTCCTCTGCCTCTAACAATACGTCTGGTCCCAAGGTCCGCCTCTCGCCCCCGTCACTCCAATAAAAGGGGTGACCGACACTTGCGTCCATACAACGCTTCAAACGAAGTCATCTGAATGCTCGCTTGAGAACTGTTGTTGTACGCGAGCTCAGCCGAGGGTAAGTGTCGAATCCACCCTCCGCCGAAATCCAAGATGTATGCTCTTAGCATACCCTCCAAGATCTGCATAATCCGCTCTGACTGCCCATCAGTCTGCGGAGGAAAAATCGTACTAGACCTGAGTTGAGTCCCCAAGGCTCAAATCTCGGGTCTCTAACGGATACAAATAGAGGCGGGCACTTAGATAACCGCACCACCTCATTAAGTACAGCAGGACTAACCGCTCAAGTGACTAAGTAGTCTACACCAGCAAATGCATCCGCTCCTCCCAGGGCACCTGGTAATCCAATCCTCATGTCCACGGGCACAGATGCTCGATCCGAGTACCTCTGTACTCCTGAGGTTCCTAATAAAATCCCCCAAATGATCATTTTATCTAATTCCCGGTAATCCCTTACAATGCCGAAGTGAACCTACTTCCTACATCTCAAAAGCACCGGCGCCCCGTAGGCCCCAAACTATGCTAGCCAAAAACAATTCCGCACCCAAAGCGAAACATCCGCCTCGCCAGCGAAGTCAAAACTTCAGAGGCAAAGAAAGCCCTGCGGCAACCCACACAGACTTCTCCTGGCCTGGCTCCCAAAAGATCGTCCTCGCAGCACAATCAACCGCCGCGAAAAGGGATACTGAGCCAGCCAGTTTATCTATGTACCATGATCAAGTCCCGCAGCTGAGTCATGACCATCTGGTCTACTGGCATAATCCAGGACTCATCTGCACTGGTCAGGACCAACGACACACCTCCATGTGCTAAAAGATCGGGAATACGTACCTCCCGTGCATAAGGTGACCGTCCTACCCCTAACCCATACAATGAAGTAAATGTACTCCTAACGCATATCTAGCATGCTCAAGTGCAATACAATGCAAAATCTAATGCCAAAAAGCAAAATAATAATACCTGCCACCACCATATGGTCGGCTGCTGCAAAGTCCTCCACCTGAGCGGCATAAACCCGACCGCTCTGAGCTGGGGGTGGGTGATCAGCAGGGTAAAAAGATGGGGATCCGCTTACTGGAGCGTAAGGCCGTTGAGCTGACGACCGTTGCTGAGATACGAAGGGAGCCGAAACTGAAGAAGATGCTGCTGGGGTCGAAAAGGGGCATGAAGCTCGAACATGGCCTGACTGTCCACATTTATAACAACGACCCCACCTCTGATCACAGGTGTGTGACAAATGAGGTCCTCCACAGAATATACATCTGTCTCTATCGCGAAGCCGTGGCTGACCCGACTGCTGCTGCTGATGTTGCGGGGGTCTCTGGGATCCACCAGGCCCTCGCTGCTCTGAACGTCCACGGCCCGTGAACTGAGGCGGTGGCGGTCGGGGCGGCCTCCAGGAACTGGCCTGTCCCTCGTCGTGCTGTGCTGGACGCTTTTTGTCAGAACTCTGAGCGACCAAGCCCCCACGTCTGGCAATGACGTGGTCTCCCCTTTCAACCCACTGTGCATGCTCTGCTGCCTCCTCCAAGGTCTGCAGTCGCTGAGCGTGCACCAAAGTATAGGTTTCTGGGCGTAGACCCGACTCAAAGAGCTCCACCTGGTGCGGTCCGTCCCTGGCGACATAGGGTACGCAATTGAGCAACCGCCTGAACTCCTGAAAGTAGTCCAATGCTGTCCGGTCGCCTTGCTGAAGATTCTTCAAATCATCTTCTAGCTTTTTCTTCACACTTGTGGAAAAGTACGTATCCATAATCATCTTCTTAAACTCTGCCCAGGGTAGCTGTCGAGTGATCCGAAACTCCAGGGGCTCCACCCGACGCCACCATGCATCAGCATCCCCGTCTAAACAGTGTACAGCCATATGTACCCTGTACTTCTGGTCTATGAAGAAGTCCCGGAATAACTTCTCCATTGACGAAAGCCAAGTCCCAATCTCCCAAGGCTTAGTGTTACGGAATTTGAGTTGGCGCATTTCGTGAATAGTTCATGTCTTGAAGATTGAAGATGAAGAAACTTTGGATCATATACCTCAATCTCAAGAAAGAAGAATTCAAAAGGATCAGGTACGTTTAACTAAATAATTTTGATGATCCGAATACTTCTTATAGTGTAGAAACACCTGGAAGAGGTTTTAATTGCATATTCATCAAAAACTGGACATGGGACATGTTCAGGATCCGGATCGTGTCTTTCAATCCGGATCCCGAAGGGTGTTCGTTCATACACTAGTTCAATCCGGATCATGGCATTTGATGATCCGGATCCCGAACATGAGTTTTACCTGTTGGCTTGAACGATCCGGATCAGGAATCTCAATCCGGATCCCGAACACATTGTTCTGGTAAAACTGTATGAACGATCCGGATCGTAGATTATGATCCGGATCCCGAACAGGCGGTTTTCTGGAAATTGCTCTCTACGCGTCTGCGATCCGGATCGTGACTTGCGCAATCCGGATCGCCGTCCGTAAAACTTTCCAGAAAAGTTTGTTTTTGATCCGAATATTCTTCCTAGGGTTTCTAACCTATAAATAGCCCTTATTTCATTTCTAGGGCAATCCACACATCGGAAAAAGAGCCGTCATTTTCAAATATCATTTTATACGGCCTTAGATCCACATATAGAGAAGAACGGAAATCATTAGATCTATTCTAATGGTTCTTCATCTATATTGATTAGTTTGATTCTAGGTTTTCATACTCATATCTTGAGTTGAATCAAACTAATGAATACTTAGATGGTATTTCCGATCTACTCTTGATCTAAGTATTCGGCGGATCATCACCACCCAAACAAACAACGATTTACCCCAAAATCGGCGCGTGGACTCGCGTGGCCTTGTGGATTCAAGGTGTTATCGCTCTCGTGGATTCGGAGCGAGGTGCGTTCGTGGATTCGAAGCGTACCATTGGGTGAAGACCGTGGATTCGGTCGGACGTCGTGGACTCGACGTTGGACGCTGTGGATTCAGCGTTGGGCGCAGATCGTGGATTCGAGAAGCGTCGTGGAGCGAGCGGAGAAGATCTACTAGGAGCGTATGGTAAAAGGTTGAGTCGTCTGTGAGTACGTTATATCACCTTGTACGTGTGTTAATTCTAGTGGATTTCGCCGTGTTATCGGTCCCGTGGTTTTTTACTCCGGTTTGGAGTTTTTCCACGTAAAAATCTTGTGTGTTCTTTTATTTTTCCGCATTGGGTTTTATCGCACAATGATTTTTGAGTGTTTATTGTTTACACCTATTCACCCCCCTCTAGGTGTTTTTTCCCCTATTTAGATCCTTATTAACCTAAACCCAACAAGTGGTATCAGAGCGGGAATAGGGTTGTAAACAATGGTTGAAGGTGGAAACATCAATCGACCCCCTTTCTTTGATGGAACAAATTATGCGTACTGGAAAGTACGGATGAAAGCTTTCTTAACTTCCATCGACGAAAGGGTGTGGCAATCAATTGAATTAGGATGGTCTAATCCAACTGAAATTTTAGATGATGTTCGCACCTTAAAACCTAGGTCGAAATGGACCAAGGAAGAGATAGACTTATCTTCTTACAATGGCAAAGGGATTAATGCTCTATTTAATGCTTTGTCACAAACTGAGTTCTCTCGCGTCTCGGCATGTGAGACTGCGAAAGAAATCTGGGATGTTCTTCAAGTTACGCATGAGGGAACTAACCTAGTGAAGATTCAGAAACTGCAAATGCTTACGAGCAAGTTTGACTCTATCTCTATGGCAGAGAATGAATCCTTCACTGACTATTACACACGATTGCAAGACATCGTGAACTCATGTGCTAACTTGGGAGAGAAGATTCCAGAATTTAAAGTTGTAAGAAAAATTCTAAGAACTCTTCCTGAACGATTTCGCCCGAAGGTTGCAGCCATTGAAACAATTAAACACCCGGACGAAATGCGTGTAGAAGAATTAGTAGGTGCTTTACAAACTTATGAAATGACTTTTCCTACTAACTATTCTTCTGGAAAGGCATCCTCTTCTAAGTCTTCAGGTTACGCATTGAAATCAACTAAAGAAGAAGACGCGGATTCATCCTCCTCGGACGACGACGAGAACATTTCTATGGAGGACTTTGAGAAGCAGCTCGCTCTCTTGACAAGGAAGTTTCGCCGCAACTTTCGAAGGGGAAATTCAAGCAAAACTCCATCCTTCGGAAAGTCGAAGAAAGGCAAGGGATTCTCAAGCTACAAGTCAAGAAGCCAAGAGAACTTCTCAAAGGATAAGAAAAGTTCTGAGGGACAAGTTCAGTGTTTCAAATGTCGAGGCTACGGCCACATAGCAACGGAATGTCCCAACAAGAATCCGGCTAAGAAGAAAGCGATGCAAGCAGTCACTTGGGATGACAACTCCACGTCAAATGAGTCATCGTCAAGTGATGAAGAAGACAACGCGACAGCTTTCCACGCGTCCACCAAATCTTCATCCTTCATGTGCTTAATGGCAAGTACATCCGACTCACTGTCCAACTCCACTGTGGAAAAGATTGCAACGGACGATGAATCAGATAATTCGGAAGGTGAAGATTTTGTTTTAGCCTACCATCAACTTTTGAGGGATTCAAAGAAACTGGCTAAACAAAACAAGGGGTTGAAAGAGAGATTACAGGATCTTGAAGATGAAGTAAAAAGAGTAACCTCTATCTCAACCGATCTTGAAGTGGAAAGGGACAATCTGATTAAGACAAATGTTTCCCTTCAAGAGTCCAATGAGCATTTCGAGAAGAGTTATGTAGATATGGTGAACAAAGCGAATTACTTCTTGAAGCTCTACGGCGAGGCCCGACAGGAAAAATTGGAAATGACAGAGACCATACGCCAACTAAAGGATGACTTACAGAGATTTTCTTCTGGAAGGAGTAAGTTGGACAGACTCCTTGGTCTCGGTCAAAGAAACAAGTTCGGCCTCGGATACACTCAAACTGGAGACATTCCAAGTTCGAGTGGTACAGTATTTGTGCCTCAGTCGGTATCTCCTCCTCCGACACCGGTGTTCACGACAAGCAACGACAACGAACCTACTACATCCTCTTCGGAATCGACAAGAACCAAGGTATGTTTTCGTTGTGGCATTTCAGGGCACATAAGAAGAAATTGCAAGACTGGAGCCAAACGCACACCTCAAGAACATCTTGCAATGACTACCAAAAGGGCTATTCCTCGGAAAACCACTCCAACCAAATTGACGGAAAAGAGCCTTGGTAGTACACCGCTCAAGACGACATCATCAAGGAGCAGCAATTCTTCAAGCAAGACGCTCTCACCTAGGAAATCAACTTCACGAGCATTACCGACGCATTCCAAAAAGGTTTGGGTGCGCAAAGGTGAGATCTTTCCCTGTCTTGCTACCAATGTTTCCTTGCATGCATATGATAGTTCGTCTTGGTATCTGGATAGCGGGTGTTCCCGTCATATGACCGGCGATAAAAACTGTTTTCAAACTTTTGAGAAAAACTCCGGAGGACTTGTTGTTTTCGGAGATGGTCGGTCTTCCAAAATTGTTGGAAAGGGAACGGTAGCTATTCCAGATGGCCCGGTTCTAGATAATGTATTATTTGTTCATGGCCTTAAGACTAACCTCATAAGCATAAGTCAACTGTGTGATAGTGGTTATTCAGTTAATTTTTCATCTGATAAATGCACTGTAACTGACATGAACCATGCTTTCTTTTTAAAGGGGGTTAGATCAGAAAACAACTGTTATGTAGTTCCTTCTAAAATTTCTGAAAAATGTAACCTAGCATCTTTGAAAAATGAAACACTTTGGCATGAAAGGCTAGGTCACATAAACTTTAAGGAACTTGCTAGAATTTCAAATAAAGATGTGGTCAAGGGGGTTCCGAAACTTTCTTTTGAACAAAACCTTGTGTGTGGCGGTTGCCAAAAGGGAAAACAGTCTAGGACTGCACACAAGAATTTGAACCACATAGGTACAAAACGGCCTTTGGAACTTTTGCATATGGACTTAATGGGGCCAACTCGTCAACCATCTCTGGGAGGTAAATGGTATATTTTTTTGTTGGTTGATGACTTTTCTAGATATACTTGGGTAGCCTTTCTAAAAGAAAAAGCTGATACCTTTGATTCTTTTCTCGAAATCTGCAATCGTATTATGATAGAAAAGAATGAAAGGATTACTCGAGTTAGGAGTGATAGAGGTGGTGAATTCATAAATTCCAAATTCATTGATTTTTGCACTTCTAATGGCATTAAACATGAATTCTCCGCACCTTACACACCTCAACAAAATGGTGTAGTCGAGCGCAAAAACAGGGTCGTACAGGAGATGGCACGTGTTATGCTTCATAGCCGGAACTTACCTTTATATTTTTGGGCTGAAGCGGTGAACACTGCTGTCTATGTTATCAATCGAGTGTATTTGCGCCCGGGGACTTTGAATACACCATATGAACTTTGGTTTTGTAGAAAACCTAACATCAAATATTTTCGCATCTTTGGGAGTCGGTGTTTTATTTTACGTGATCGTGAAAATCTTGGAAAATTTGACTCTCGAAGTGACGAAGGGATTTTCTTAGGTTATTCTACAAACAGCAGAGCATATCGAGTTTTTAACTTAGAATCTAAGACGATCGTAGAATCGATAAATGTTAAGGTAGATGAAGCTTTTCACTTTGAATCTGAAAAATCTACCCTCGATATCTCTCTTGATGATGATACACCTGCTAATGCATCTTCTTCTAACAATTCTTTCGATAATAATGTTGATGCATCTAACGGTTCTTCAAGCTTATCTGATGTGCAGGAATCATCTCGTGTACCTCCGCCTACTCCTCTACCTCAAACGTTACGCATCTCCAAGGATCACCCTGAATCGAACATAATTGGAGATCCACAAGAAGGAGTTAGAACACGGAGACAATTGGTTTGCGGATTTGCATGCTATGTATCTCAAATCGAACCAAGGAATGTTGATGAAGCTCTCCAAGATGATTACTGGATTAAAGCAATGCAGGAAGAGCTCCATCAATTCGAGCGAAACAAAGTCTGGGAACTGACGAAGCCTCCGAAGCAACACAATGTGATAGGTACCAAATGGATCTTCAAGAACAAGAAAAACGAAGAAGGTACTATCATCAGGAACAAAGCAAGGTTAGTTGCTCAAGGCTATTCTCAAGTAGAAGGTATAGACTTTGATGAAACCTTCGCCCCTGTAGCTAGACTCGAGTCCATTCGTATATTGTTTGCGATTGCTTGTCATTTTAAAATCAAATTATTTCAAATGGACGTTAAGAGCGCCTTTTTAAATGGATTTTTAAATGAGGAAGTTTATGTAGCTCAACCGAAAGGTTTTGTGGATCATAAACTACCTAACCATGTTTTTCGACTGAAAAAGGCTCTTTACGGTCTGAAACAAGCACCGCGAGCATGGTACGAAAGGTTGACAAAGCACCTTTTGGAAAAGGGCTACACTCGAGGGGGAGCTGACAGGACTCTCTTTGTGAAGCATTATCAAAACAATTTCATAGTTGCTCAAATCTATGTCGATGACATTGTTTTTGGAGCAACAAGAGATAATGATGCTTCTAAATTCGCGGAGACCATGGAAAGCGAATTTGAGATGTCCATGATGGGCGAATTGAATTATTTTCTTGGATTACAAGTTAAACAAAACGATGAAGGAATTCACTTGTGTCAATCCAAGTATGCACTGGAGTTGGTCAAAAAGTTTGATCTTGAAAATTCTAAGGATTTTCCAACTCCAATGGGAACTAGCCATAAGGGACTTGGAAGTGAATCACAAAGTGAGAATGTAGACGAGAAACTGTACCGCAGTATGATTGGAAGTCTACTATATCTCACGGCTAGTCGCCCGGATATATCCTTCAGTGTTGGGATTTGTGCGAGATATCAATCAGCACCGAAGGAGGTTCACCTGAAAGCGGTGAAACGGATCATCCGGTATATCAAAGGTACAATCAATTTCGGAATTTGGTATCCTATGGGAACGACTTTGGATATTGTTGGATACTCAGATGCCGATTGGGCTGGATCGGTGGATGACCGGAAAAGCACGAGTGGTGCATGCTTCTATCTTGGCCACTGCCTTGTTGCATGGCACAGTAAAAACAGAACTGCATAGCACTCTCGACTGCCGAAGCGGAGTACATTTCTGCAGGAAGTTGTTCAACCCAATTGATTTGGATGAAGAGCGTGTTGAGCGATTTCCGGATTTCAACATCTTCGGTAACCATTTTATGTGACAACACTAGTGCTATTAACATTTCTAAAAACCCTGTGTTGCACTCTAGAACAAAACATATTGAACTTAGATATCATTTTCTTAGAGAGCTAGTTGAATCAAACATTCTTCAACTGTCATATATTTCAACTGAGGATCAATTAGCTGACATCTTAACAAAACCTTTGGATCAAAAACGTTTTATTCACTTGCGTAAAGCAATTGGCATGCTTTCCTTGAAATAAACTCTTTTGAAACCTTTGCTTAGATTAGGTTTTGTTTTTGTTTTTGTTTTGTTTTGTTCTTTATCTATGTTTTGTACATAGCACACTAATTGAGCATAAATCATAATTGACTTTAATTGCATCCTTTTATGCATTTAGAAATTTATTATGCTTTGATGTCATAATATTTCAATGTTGCAATGATCATTTACGTTAATTAAACCATCTTTTAAGTGATCAAAGTCAATTTCTCTCTCAATGATCTCTTGGTATAGTCATTATCATATTTGATTGCTTAGTCGAGTATGAATTCGAGATCAATGGTTTGGTTGAATACCTTATATATTAAATAATTGATAGCCAATTGAGGGGGAGTCAATGAAATGTGAAATGCTCAAAAGATGTGGAAAGAGTTACATCCCAATGAGGAGTGTGAAAACTACCACCACATGGAGAAAATGAAAGAAAAAGAAACTCCATGAATGAAAAGCAAATTTTTGTTTTGAAAATTGTTGATGAAACTCATATTGAAATACTTGACTCAGTCGTATTTCATGGTTGGTATAAGGTGGGATTTTTAGTAAAAGATGCTCAAAGAGCCACTCCTTCAACAGATTGTCTAGATATATTATCTAACTTATCTGGGATTTCAAACATCTATTGATCTTGGTACTTCATTTTCTTTACTGAAATTGATGATTTGATAAAGGCATTACACATAAGATCAGGATAGATGTAATTGAAGTTGTTCAACTTTAAGTGTTTTAACTTTCGTAAATTTTCGTTTCATTTTTGGATATTTTTGATAGATTTTGCATAATCTATTTCTTGTTGTATGAAACGATGCTATTTGTTTAAAGTTGACATGGTAAAGTGCTTACATACTTTTTCTGGATTTTATTGTATTTTTTTAACTTTTCTGGAGAAAAAGGTGTAGCCGATCCGGATCGTGGCAAGTGATCCGGATCCCGAACGCAGGATTCTTCCTGCGTATAGCCGATCCGGATCGTGGCAAGTGATCCGGATCCGATGCAGGATTTTCATGTGGCCGATCCGGATCGACCGATCCGGATCGCGGCTAGGGTTCTTATAGAAACTTTCAGATTCAAGATTTCTTTACCCTAATTTCTGATTTCCAAGCTTCTAGAGTTTCTCTCTCTAGATTTCTTGCTTCTTGGTGCTTCAAAACTCAAAGTTCTTCGGATTCAAGTAAGTTTTCATGATCAAAACTCGGTTTTTCACAGTTTTTAGGTTTTTTCATCAAACGTGAGTTGAAAAGATGGATTTTTTCGTTTGTGAATGGTTTTTGATCAAATTTCTTTTGAAATAAGAACTCTGGGTCAATTAGTTTTGCTTTTATGCTGGGTTTTTCATGATTAACGAGTTTTTAGGCTTCGATTTCTAAAAATTCGGTTTTAGGGCATAAAAGAGGAATTTTTGTAAAATCATGGAATTGATCTATTTTTAAAATTCTTTTTGGAAAACTAATTTGATTCTTGGCTTCTCTACATGATTATGATTGTCTAGGTACAATGTTTCAAATTTTTCAAAATTGACAATTTTTCATATGTTCTTGAGTTGGTTTTCACAGGACACCTTCTTAAAACTCAAAGCACTAGATCAATGGCATTCTCCTGGTTGATCATCTTTCTGGTCACAATGGTGCCTGGGGGTTCATCTGTTAAAAAAGAACCAGGCGTCTCAACTCGAGACAAACCGGAAGGAGCCAATGAAGACAGCTCGGATTACAATAGTGAAGAATGGGACGAATTCTTCAAGGATGTTCAGCGAAAAATTGATGAAGAAGAAAGGAAGTTCACCAAAGGAAGAGACTTATGAAATCTGCCTCCACGACCGTACAGTATACAAGAAGGAAAATGTTCAAAGAAGTACAAGCCAGCAGAGTGGGCCTCTAACCAGAGCACGCTCACTTTCAGGATTCTTGCAAACTGGATCACCATGGACTGCTGGACCTGATGCACCATCTGCATCTAGACAGCGTTCATCTTTTCCAAGGACGCAAACAACAGAGACAGAAACTTTGGAATCGATTCGTCGAGAACAACAAAGGGTCTCTGTTACACATGAAAGGATATCGAGAGAACTTCAGAAATCTCTCTGAACACAAGAAATCAAGAGGAAATACTCAAATCTTAAGAGCTTGCTTAAAGGATTTTTAAGCAAGCTGAGCTGTACTAGTTCTGACTCGTCAGACTGAAAAACAGAGTTGGACACTTTTGTTTGGGTTTTTAGATTTCAGGACATTACTTTTCTTTACTCATCTCTCAGTTTGTGCATATTCTTAGGTTAATTCTCTTTTGTGCATATTGTTAGAAACTTATGAACTTTTTGTTTACTCTCCTTACATATTGTAGCTCATGCTACATTTTGGCTTTGTTTGTGACAAAAAGGGGGAGAGAGAGAGTGAGAGTTGAAGAGTTATAAACTCTGAACAATGAAAAACAATGAACTCTGAACAATGACTGTGAATGAATCAAGGAATGAATCAAGGTAAGTATGAATCTCAACTCAACTTTGGTTTTCTTTTGTGATTGTGACATGCTTCTATACTAACTATTTGACTAACTATTTGGGCATGTAATATGACTAACAAGTTGATGTTGGACTAACATACTTTGACATTTGGTTTTCAACTGCTTAGAAGATATGTTGGTTTTAACTATGTTCTTTCACATATCTGATTCTTTCAAATGTCATGATGAGATCAAACTCTATCTCTGCATTTGGTTTTGAATGTTTCAATTCTTGAGGTATCTAACGATTTTGTTTGTCAAGAATGTTTTCTGTGTGCAGAAGTTACAGATGTCTAAGTCTAGAGTCTGTTCTAGGAGTTTATCTCATGTTTTTATTTTCTGGAACTCTTTTGTAAATTTTTGTTGTATGGTGATAGCAACAAAAATATCCTTTTTGAATTTTCTTTGTGGATTTGTGTTTTGTCACGAAACCGCCAAAGGGGGAGATTGTTACGGAATTTGAGTTGGCGTATTTCGTGAATAGTTTAAGTCTTGAAGATTGAAGATGAAGAAACTTTGGATCATATACCTCAATCTCAAGAAAGAAGAATTCAAAAGGATCAGGTACGTTTAACTAAATAATTTTGATGATCCGAATACTTCTTATAGTGTAGAAACACCTGGAAGAGGTTTTAATTGCATATTCATCAAAAACTGGACATGGGACATGTTCAGGATCCGGATCGTGTCTTTCAATCCGGATCCCGAAGGGTGTTCGTTCATACACTGGTTCAATCCGGATCGCAGCATTTGATGATCCGGATCCCGAACATGAGTTTTACCTGTTGGCTTGAACGATCCGGATCGTGGAATCTCAATCCGGATCCCGAACACATTGTTCTGGTAAAACTGTATGAACGATCCGGATCGTAGATTATGATCCGGATCCCGAACAGGCGGTTTTCTGGAAATTGCTCTCTACGCGTCTGCGATCCGGATCGTGACTTGCGCAATCCGGATCGCCGTCGGTAAAACTTTCCAGAAAAGTTTGTTTTTGATCCGAATATTCTTCCTAGGGTTTCTAACCTATAAATAGCCCTTCCTTTTCATTTCTAGGGCAATCCACACATCGAAAAAGAGCCGTCATTTTCAAATATCATTTTATACGGCCTTAGATCCACATATAGAGAAGAACGGAAATCATTAGATCTATTTAATGGTTCTTCATCTATATTGATTAGTTTGATTCTAGGTTTTCATACTCACATCTTGAGTTGAATCAAACTAATGAATACTTAGATGGTATTTCCGATCTACTCTTGATCTAAGTATTCGGCGGATCATCACCACCCAAACAAACAACGATTTACCCCAAAATCGGCGCGTGGACTCGCGTGGCCTTGTGGATTCAAGGTGTTATCGCTCTCGTGGATTCGGAGCGAGGTGCGTTCGTGGATTCGAAGCGTACCATTGGGTGAAGACCGTGGATTCGGTCGGACGTCGTGGACTCGACGTTGGACGCTGTGGATTCAGCGTTGGCGGCGCAAATCGTGGATTCGAGAAGCGTCGTGGAGCGAGCGGAGAAGATCTACTAGGAGCGTATGGTAAAAGGTTGAGTCGTCTGTGAGTACGTTATATCACCTTGTACGTGTGTTAATTCTAGTGGATTTCGCCGTGTTATCGGTCCCGTGGTTTTTTACTCCGGTTTGGAGTTTTCCACGTAAAAATCTTGTGTGTTCTTTTATTTTTCCGCATTGGGTTTTATCGCACAAAGATTTTTGAGTGTTTATTGTTTACACCTATTCACCCCCCTCTAGGTGTTTTTTTTTCCCCTATTAGATCCTTATTAACCCAAACCCTACACTTAGTATCCCGCCCTGAAAACCTGGGCGGTCCCCGCTTACAGAACTGAGTAAGTTTGTCAGCAAACTCCTGCTCCTCTGCAGGAGTCAATGGCCGAATTGCTCCCTGAGCAACAGGGGATGCCGTGGTCACCGGTCCAACTGGGGGAGCCACAGCAGGGGAGGAAGGTACGGGAGAACTCTCTGGGGGTGCAACAACAGGCTGCGCCCTCTGCTCTAACATCTGCGTCAGCCGACCTATGGCCTCCTCCTGACGCCGCACGGCCTCTGACATCTGGGCCATCAGAGCCTGAAGCTCCTGCACCTCACTCTGCTGGCCCTGCTCGGACTCCTCCGCTCGGGCTCAGAGGAAGAAGGCTGCGAACGCGTCAACATTCTACGTTGCGGAGGCATCCTACCACAAGAAACCACACTCAGTATCATCACCCCACACGACCCAATCCAGCGAAAGTTAAAAGACATTCTCCTATTTCTGTGACTTTATGTTGTCTGCAGCCAACATAACTGTACACCAGAAATTTGAGTATGTCGGTCCCTCTTCTCTCACTGGAAGAGTCAAACAAAATAAATCAGCGACTTTCGCGAAATGTCACGTCTCTCATGCCCTATTATCCTAGGGTCTGCTCAAAAGCCTAGGGTTTCCTAAGTCCCAACTGACCTATCCCTAAGCTCTGATACCAACTTAATCTGTCACGCCCCGGAACTCGGGCTCGTCTACAGATCCGCCGTGCACACGGAATTTTCCGCGTACACGAAGCGCTGGTAACCTGCTCAGATATAATCTAACAATAAAAGAGCATAATACAGAGTTGAAATAGGAGAACCACATAGTATCTCAGACTGGGACTACAAATAACACAGTAATAAGTACAATAATCTCCCAGCTCACCAAAATAGTACAACCAGCTGGCTAACGCCAGACCCAAAATAAAAGGGGAATACCACAGTCTGAGTGAAGGGTACAGCCTCTATCTACAGCTCTCAGTCTCCCAGGAGATCTATCTATTCGGCGATCCCCTTACCTCGATCCGCTGCCGATGGCCTAGCAGCTCCCGCAGATGACTCTGCAAAATAAGGGAGAAGGAAGAAACAGAAAATAACAATGGGGGTGAGAACTATCAGATAAACCAATAGCCTCCCCTAGTGGGTAAAAACCTCAACTCTGACGCACCCACTAGGACTACTAGAGGCAAAAAGGGAAAAGGTGAAGTGGTAGGATAAGTAAGGTACTGAAACAGTAAAACTACCACTACTATGCCTCTACTGCGGTACTGGCTATCAAAACGGTATGCATGCATCAGTAAACAAAAGCTGTCCAAATAACCCAATCCGTCATCTGATCCACGATCGGTACTGCCTGCTCCGCTCTCATCATCGGGCAAAAATCCGCGCCGACGTGATAGCAAAACTGTCAACAACTGTCTGGCCCCAGCCTCTAGAGTGGAACTCGAGGGGAGCGACCCACACGAGTAAAGCATCACCGGGCAACAACCGCGCCGGTATGATAAGTCTCAAAAATTAGGACTGGATCATGACTATGATCAAAGTGGGAAAAACCATCCACTAAAGAAGCCTGATACCCAATCAGGTGCAATAGTACTCAATAAGTGGGAAACATCATCCACTAGAGGAATCCAACCCCCAGCTAATGCAAAATAAACCAGGCTCAACCCCTATCTGATGCAAGGACAACATCTGGTCGACCGCCTACCGTCCGCGGTCACCGCAATACCCCACAAATCCACAATCTAATGCAAAATAAACCAGAATCAACCCCTATCTGATGCAAGGACAAACATCTGGTCGACCGCCCACTGTCCGCGGTCACCGCAATAATCCACAATCTAATGCAAATAAACCAGAATCAACCCCTATCTGATGCAAGGACAAATCTGGTCGACCGCCCACTGTCCGCGGTCACCGCAATAATCCACAACTAATGCAAAATAAACCAGAATCAACCCCAATCTGATGCAAGGATAAACATCTGGTCGACCGCCTACTGTCCGCGGTCACCGCAATACCCCACAAGTCCACAATCTAATGCAACCTTGGCTACACTATCCCAAACCCCTGCTCACACTTGAGCAACAACATATGAATGCAAAGGACAACAATGAAAACATGTTCAAATCCCAATATGATAGTGTAGCAATAATAGTGGCCTTACCTGATGTCCGGGCATGCATGCAACTGTCTTTATTTTTAAAAGTTGTAAAATAGTGTCAAAGGTTTAAAACAATTGATTTACTGAATAAAAGTCATTTGCATGCGAGATCATAGCCTTTGTCTCAATCACAGTGTCCCAATATAAGTCATCATATCTTTTGTGGGGTTATATTAAATTTTAGGGGAGTTTGTCCCAGCGGTCCTTGTCATTTGTCATATTAATTTGTCCCAATGGTTCTCATTAATTGTCCTGTTAGTTGTCCTGTTAGTAGTCCTGTTAGTAGTCCTGTTAGTAGTCCTGTTAGTTTGTCCCAATGGTTCTCATTAATTGTCATATTTTAGGGGATTTCTAGTAATCCCAGTGAGCTTGTCAAAAATGAGGTAAGCAACAACCGCCCACCTCGAGCAGCTCAAACAACACCCCAGGTAGTCTCCTGGTTGTCCACAGTCCTCAATCCTGCAAATCAACGCTCCCGGTATAAATACAAATCCCAAAAAGCACAATATTTGCTGTTTTTCAGACAGCACGGAAAAAGAGGAATTTTTCACCTCTAAAATGAGCTCCTAAAATCCCAGAAAAATCACGGTTGCGTTCCTCGCGAAGAGTAGATCAAAATCGACTCTTAAAACGCCTCGATCTGATGCTCCTACGTCAAGATAAAAATCGGAGAAGTCGGTGCTGTCCAAAAAACATCACAGTAAAAAGGGGGGTCAAAGAGGACCTAAAAACTGTGCCAAAAGTACGAAACGGAGCAAAATGATCAACACGGAAATCGAAGCCCTACCTCTTACGGTCGCGCTGTCGCAAAAATCGTCCAAAAATTCCACCCGGTTAGCCCGCAGTGAATTTTCGACGGAACTGCGACGGGAAATGGGCCTAAAAGAAAATCGTCGCAGTGCGCCGCGTCGCAGATAACTCACTATCTGTAACTCCTAAATTCTGAGATTCTAGAGAGAGAAAGAAGAGAGAGAGAGGAAAAACTTTTGTATTGGGACTTTTCTCTGATTCTCTCTCTAAGGCTCGCAATCCGAGGTGCAAAGAGAGGGGGTGGGGGACTTCTTATATAGTGGGCCAAAAGGGAATATTCCCACAGGATCGGATCCAAACAGGAAACACCGAAACGGGCCAACCAGAACGCGCCACGCGTTGCCCAAACAGGAAACAGCCTGTGCAGGCCCAATGAGAATTTGCCACGTGGCCACGTGGTGCGTGTGTTTGCCCCGTGCTCCGGGTCTTCCGGAAGGTTGTCGGCCAACGGGGTGCTGCCACGTGTCACTTAACCACGTGCTTCTAGAAGCCGGCCAACCAATCGGAGGCTGCCACGTGGCAGATGGCTTCTTCGGTGCTCCTGGTGCACGCCAGGCTGTGGACCGCGCACCCGAGCGCCCTGCCCGCGCCTGCCCGCGCTGCCCGCGCCTGCCCGCGCCGTGCTCCTCCGCGCTCCGCCGCTGCCCCGCTGCTGCGCCGCTGCCCGCCGCCGTGCGCCGCCGCCCGCCGCCGCTCGCCGGCGGCGCCGCCGGCCGGAACAGTAATTCCGGCCGGCGGTTACTGTTCCGGTGAACAGTACCACAGTGCCAAAAAAATAAAGTAAATATACCGTTTCGACCGTTTTCGCGCGCTGAGTCCAAATACGACGTCCGTTTCGCCAAATTCTCATCCGAAATTTTGCAAAAAGCTCCCGAAAAATCCCATTTGCTCCGATTTTCGCGCAGAGTCTATTTAAATATCCAATTTCGTTTCTACAAGCTCCGTTGCACAGTACAAGCTCCCTACAGTCACTGTTAATGTTGCACAGTTCCTGCGGGAGTCCGGATCATCACATCCTCCCCACTAAAAAGAGTTTCGTCCTCGAAACGAGACTAAACAATAATCTCAGTCCGAGTCTCGAATAAGTAGGGGTGAGCATCCTCATCTCGAACGAGCTCCCATGTAGTCTTGCGCTCGTCATGATTGCCCCGTTGGATTTTCACATAAGGAATGGCCCGATAACGCTCCAATACCTCAAAG
>JAQOTM010001760.1:0-27918 GCA_029168755.2 Tillandsia fasciculata
GTTTTTGTGTGGATGTGTTTCGGGTCGCTTTGGTGTGAATGGGCTCCTTGGGAGTGATTTTGAGCGCGTTGCTCGGGGCTGTTCGTCCCCCTTTTCCCAGTCTTTTGTTGGAGTTTTGAGGTTTCGCGTCTCAGCTCTGGAGTGTTATGTTTTGGACCCCTCGCCCGTGATTGACTCGTTCCTTTTGAGGTCTATGAAAGTTTGGAGTACGAGAGACCCCATTGCGATTCCGGCTCATGAGGTGGAGGGAAGTGCGCAATCGGGCTATGCCGTTCTGGTGTGTTGCTGATGATGTGTTGCTGTGGAGTAATCACGGGGAGTGATAGGTGACTTGGAAGCTGGAGACGGCGGTGTTGGAGTTTTGACCCTGGTTTCTGAGACTCCTTTGGGAGTTGCTTTAGTTTCGAGGACGAAACTTCTTTAGTGGGAGAGGATGTGGTGACCCGGATCTTTGCAGGGCTTCTACAGTGTCACCAGCAGCTTCTGGAGCCCTAGGGGGCATCTCGGCGGTGTTCGTGCGCCAATTTGGACACAAGTGCTGAACTCGGGGCTTCAAATGGATCACGTGGGTAACCGGGAGACCCCGTCGGATGTTTAGTGGTGTTTCCCGCCTTTTGATATCAATTTGGACTCGGCGCGAAATTCGGATCAAAGATACCTTTCCGGGAGCCTCCGGCGATTTATCGGATTGGAATTTGGCGAAACGGACACCGTTTTTGGAATCAGCGCGCGAAAACGGTCGAGATGGGCTATTTACTTGCTGTTTTTGGAGGTTGCTACAGTACTTTACTGTTCCGGCGATCGCCGGCGGCGGCCGGCGGCGGCGGGCAGCGCCGGCGGGCGGCGGCGCAGCCTCGGGCAGGCGGCAGGCGGCGGCACGCGGCGCGGGCAGGCCGCGGGCAGGCGCGCAGGTGCGCGGGCAGGGCGCGGTCCACCGCGGAGGTCGTGCACCGGAGGCGGGCCACGTGGCGCCTTCCGGTTGGCCGGCGCAGCAGACGCGGTCCACGGAGTTTGGGCCCGGGTGCACGGTAGACCGGGTGGACACGTGGCGTGAGGTGTTGGTCCGGTGTTGTGCTCCCGGTCCACGCAACCGGCGGAGACGGTGACCGGGGCAGGTGGCCGTACGCCCGGGTCAGCCGCGACGTGCGCGGTCCACGGCGCGACGTGCGCGGTGCACGGGATGCCGGGCCACGTGTCGCGTCGCCATTTGCGGGCTCAGGTGCTCCGGGTGCAGCGGGGCCTGGGGGAGTGCTGGGCTGGGCTGTGCGGTGGACCGGGCCGCACTGTGCGCGCCCGGAAGTCCTGGGCCGGGCCGCACTGTGCGCGCCCGAATTGGGCCGAGCGCCCGAAATCGAGGACACAATGGGAATTATCCCATTGTTTCCTCAGCCTATTTAAAGGCAGCCCGAGCTCTCTTCAAATGGCTTTCTCTCCCAACCTGTGCAAGATCTCCCCGAGCTTCCTTAAGCAAAGTTTTTCATCTCTAAGTGCTTGATCTCCCTGCCAAGTTTCAAGAGTTTTGGAGGCACGAATCCCGAGGTTCCCCATTTTACGGTGCGGCGCGACGTTGCTTTCTAGTGTTCTTCTTCGGCGCAGCGATAGTGTTTTGCTCCCCTGGGCTACCCCGACATCATTTTCTGTGATTCTTGCACCAGCAGACTCCTAAGAGGTAGGACTTCATCTTTCGTTTTGGTCGCACTTTCCCGTTTCGAGGTTTTGGCACGGATCCCGAGGCAAACAGTGACCCCATCTTCTGTGTGGATTACTTGACAGCAACGGAGTATTTCGGCCATATCTTTGCGCACGAGCGTCTGACGGAAACGAGCTTATACAACTTTTTCATCTACGGATCGCAAGGAACGCGCTCGTATTTTTATTGGATTTTTGTGAATTTTATTTCGAGGTGAAAATTACTGTTTTCTCTGTGAACAGTAATCTGTCCTTAATACAGATTTTGTATGAGTGTGCCCCCTTGCCGAATTTTATCTTGATGTACAGAACTCGGATTTGGGCGTGCAAGGTACCGTTGCGAAGCTATCGACGCGAGGATCGCCGTGATATTTTTATTGGAATTTTCTGGGCAATTTCTGCAGGTGATAATTTAACAGTTCAGAATTCGAGGTTGTATGTGATTATTAGTGCTATAATTGGGAGCCTAAGTGTAATTAGTGAGCTTTGTACTGTACCAGGAATATTTCGGGTGTGCTGAAATTGTGGAAGCAAGGATTTGGAGTTTTGGTATTTTCAGCTGTACGATTTGGGACAGTCAGCACTTCAGGTGGGTGCCTTATCCTCGGAACCGGTGGCGGTTCTCTAATTGTTATATATATTAACATTGCATGCAAGTGTATGGTACAATGGCGGGGATTGATCGGTAAGTTTAACAATGAGGATTTTATAAAAATGCAAGTGAATCGTTCACAGTATGACAATGGTATTAATCAAATATTCATGTGGATGATTAGTGGAAGCTTACCTAAGGCAAGGATACCATAGATGATTAATTATCATGCCATATTAGCACATAACCTTTTATGAGGCTGGTTTATGCATTGGGAGGATTATGTAGTTATGTGCAGGTTCTACTCTGAGGAGCCATTATGGATTGAGGATTATGTACAGGTATGGTCATTGATAATTTTGGCATGAGGTTTATTCTTCTTTATTTTGCTTTGAGGATAAAAGCATGCATGTATGGACATATAGCTAGGCCACCTTTTACTGCTACACTTTCATGTTGGGATATGACTTAGGAGAAACCATGTTTGTTCTTCTCTTTTCTTTCTAGATACTAGATTCGCGTGGCTCGGGTTCGAGCAGGGATTTGTGATAGTATAGCTGGGTCTCTGTGTCGGGGACAGGTTGTGCCGGATTGTGATAGGTAGTGGTTCATGGGATATTGCGGCAGCGCGGACATTGGGCGGTTGACCGGAGATTGTTTATGCATCAGATTGGGTATCAGGCTTCTTAGTGGTTGGAGTTTTCCACTTATTGTTTCCAGTTATTTCAGTTGGGGATCGGGTTTCCCTTTTTGTGGAGGGTTTTTCCCACTTGATCTTGGTCTTGATCCAGTCACTGCTATACAGTGATACTTGATACAGTGATATTTGATGCAGTGATGCGTGATACAGTGATACTTTACTCGTGTGGGTCGCTCCCCTCGAGTGCCACTCCGGAGTAGGCTTTCCACGGTGTGAGGCCGGGCACCATGCTGGTTTCTTGAGTTCCACGGTGTGAGCGCCGGCACCATGCTGGGTTCTTGAGTTCGACAGCAGAGCAGGCAGTACCAGTGTTTACTGGTGACATCAGATTGGGTTTATTAAGATATTTACTTTATTGTTGCACTCGTGTCAGGGGGACGGAGTGGAGTCTAGCGGCTATGCATAGACCAGTGCTAGTGTTGTCGGGAACCGTTTGGGATTGACGGTGGTCCCGTGGTCGATGTGAGTCGTTGTCCATTGCGCGAGAGGTTGTTCATCTGGAGTCTATCCGTTCTGAGAGAGAGGGCAGGATTTTGACTATGGCCTGCATGAGACACTACTCGATAGCGAGTTAGTCCGTTTGGACGCCCTACGTAATTCCTGCCCGTCAGCGGGAGGTGGTTGTAGGTGGGCGCAGGTTTGACTGGACCCCATGGGCAGTCAGCTCGATTGGGTCGATTGAGTACCTCGTGTGCGAGTGTTGCATATCTTATCAGTGTTTTCCCCATTTGTGCATTGTTGGTAGAGGCATGGTAGCTGTAGAGTGTTTCCCGCTTCTCCTTTCAGTTTTACTGCTTTAGTTATCTTTTGCCTCTAGTAGTCTTGGTGGGCTGATCGTCGGGCCTAGTGGCGATACCCACTGAGAACTCCCTTTTTGCGTAGTTCTCACGCCCGTCGGGGGTTTTTCCCCTTTTGTCCTTTCTCTCCTTTGTTTTGCAGAGTCTTGGCGGGTGTTGCCGTTCTGTGGTTGCTGATCGTGGTGAGGGAGTAGCGAGCTAAATCCAGACCCATCTTTGGAGAGTAGCGGTACCCCCCTTTTGAGGAGATCTTCAGTTTAGTCGGTAGATTGGTTTTTATTTTCCCTTTTGAGAGACTGATGTAGTGAGGATATGATGTATTGAGAGCTTGTACACTGATATTGTATTGAGATATCTCCCTGTTGAGTTATGAGTTTTGTACTCGAGGTTATTGTATGATTATCTTTTGGGAGATGGACCTTGTTGTTTTATCTTCAGATGTACAGTGGTTGATTTTATTTCTATAGCAGTTTTATCTTTTAGCTCTGATATATGTTTAGCTGTAGCTCTTTTTGCAGGTAGGACGCTTCGCCTATGCGGGTTTGGCATAGGTGGCGGATCTGTTGGCGAACCCGGGTAGCAGTTTCGACCCCGGGGCGTGACAACTGTAGCAGCGCAGCGCCGGCGGCAGCTGCGGCAGCACGGCGCGAGCGGGCGGAGCTGGTTTTGCCCAGTTGGAGGGGTTTTCTTGCGGTGTGGCTGTACTTGATCAGTTTTTCCTTTTTTGTTGCTCTCAAAAGATGGCGCTGAGTAGCACAATTTTCGCCGTGGTGCCGTGCTGTGCCCGGTGCGAGTGCGCGACGCGTGATTGCCTCTTCACCTAAGCAGTTGAGAAGTGTTGTTTTGTGCTGAGGAATTGTGGTGTGTTTCTGCTGAGGGTGTGTGCGAGTGTGCAGAGAAGATGTGATTTGTGTGTGTAAGGGGTGGATTTTCTGTGTGTAATTTTTGTTGTAAGTTGTTAAGTGGCTCAGATGGGAGCAAGTTTTCAAGTGGGCTGAAGCTTCATGAGTAAGTGTAATTGTTGTAAGAGCTTGAAGGGATTCATGTATATGTGGTGTTGACTTGAAGTGGATTCATGTATTATGTGGTGTTGACTTGAAGTGGATTCATGTATTCTGTTGGATTGAAGTGGATCATGTAAATGTTATAAGAGCTTGTACTTTAGCTGTAAGCTAACGAAGTGTGGTGGACTTGTTGTGGTCAGATGCTTGGTGCTGAGAGTTTGAGTGTGCTGAAGGTTGTTTTGTTTGCATTGGAGTTTGTAGAAATTGGATTTTTGGGTTGAGATGAGGTGTGCTTTGGATGTATTTTATTGTTGGAGTTTTTATGTGGACTTAAGTGAATGGTAGTTGTGAACATTTAATTATTAGTAAGCTGATGTTGAGGGAAACTTGTAATGGGCTGAGAACTTGTATGTGATGTACTTAACCCCTTTGCACTGTTTTAGCCCGGGTGTGAGCCAAGTTTTCACGGTCTTTTGAGGACTCGAGGGAATTATTAGAGATTCCGAGGATTTTTCCAGATTCGCGGCAGTGTGCGCGCGCGTGGCAATTTTCGAGGTTCCATCTGCTTGGGGATCAGCACTTCACCGACTCAGCGGTTGCCTGCGGAATTCGTTCCAGGTGGGTTGGTTTTCTCTCCAAGTCTACGGACTTCCTTCTAATTCTATTATGATAGAATTTGCATGCTATTTAAGCGTTTCCTTGGAACTTTAACTAGCACCCCGTCATATATTGCATGTGTTTAACCCGACCAATAGTGAACTTAAATTTGGCTTAGGTTCTTTCATGTTTAGCCATCCCACATAGTGCATTTCTCTCCAGATATAGAGTTCCTCGCCCGGGTAGTGGGCCGAGTGGTCAGGGTGTTGTGGGACGGGTGTGTTGCACTCGGGCCTGGGGGCCGAGTGGGGTCTGGTGACTGGGTTTGGCCAGTGATAGGTTTTGGGAACCGTTTCAGATAAACGGTGTCCCGGGGTTTTTTAGTTTTCCGCTGTCCTTCTTGTCACCCACCATGTTGTGATCGTGGTGTACGCGTGTTAACAGGACCTTGAACCCAGAACCTTTTTGGACGAACACATGATTTTAGTCAGCCAATGCTTTCTTCCAAGCCTCGCAGGGTTGCCTGAGTCTGTTCTTGTTTGATAGGACGAGGGCAGTAGCTCTTCGAGGTCTGGACATAAAACTTGTTTTCAATTGTTTTCCAAAAAGACTAAAATCATTAAAAATAGAGATTTTCCTCAGATCAAATGGTTTTCTGTAATAAACGTCACTGATTCTTATAAACTTATCCACTCGAGATGATTCGAGTGATTTGGGTTCTAAGGGCTGTTTCTTCTTGCTTGGGGACACAGTTTTTTTTTGTCTCCCGGATTTTCGGACCCTTCGCGGATCTGGCTGTGGAGCATCTCCAGCCTGTGAGTTGTGTGTTGAGTTAGTTTCCCACTTTAACCGAGAGGGACCGAATCCCTGAACGGTAAAGGATCGAGAACATCGATAGGCTGAGCCTAGAGTCTGTTCTTGTTTGATTGGGATTCTAGGCACCGGTCTATCGGGGTTTTCGGATCTTTACCGCGTCAGTCGGTTCTTCTCGCCTATGAGTGGGTGTTGTTGTGGGAGCCGTTTGGAGTGACGGCGGTCCCAGCTGTGTGGTTAGCGCTGTGAGCTTGAGTCGTAGAGGGGTTCTCCGACATAGCTGTGTGAGTGGTTGAGCATTTCATATTTGAGTCGAGGATTGTTTCCGACTGAGTTGTGCTTTTGAGCTCGTGTTACCGATCTGTTTGATCGTGGATCATAGCCTGCTAAGCCTGGCATATCATGCCAGTTATGAGATACTTGTGATACTTGAGTTCGTTGGGGTCGCTCCCCTCGAGCTACGCCCCGGGTGCGATGATGATACCGAGCCTGACGAGGCTGCGATGATGCGACTAGTTGATACACTAGAGTTCGCTTGAGATTGAGATAGTCCTTGAGGGACACCCTACGTAAGACCAAGTCCTATTTGGGCGTAGTGGCAGTAGGTGAGCGCAGGTGTTTGACTGGTCCAAAGTGGGACAGTCATTGAGATTGGGTGACATTGAGAGAGTGATGGCATAGTATGTGTCATAGTAGAGCTTTTCTTTGAGTATGGTACTGGTGACATGTCACGCCCCGGATCGAAACTGCGATCCGGCCCGCCAACAGATCCGCCGTCCCTACGGGAAGCCCCGTAGAAACGTAGCGTCTAACCTGCAAATGATCATCTATACTATACAGGTATCAGAGATGAAGTGAAATACTGAACTGAAATAAAACAACTCTAAGTATAAGTACAGACCAAGTCCTCACATAAATACATAAGTCACTCCAAAATAAAGAAGAGTACAACTCGATCCTCACTACAAGATCACTCGACACAACTCTCAAAAGGTGAGGGTACAGCTACTCTCAGGAGACACCTGGTAGGGATCTAACTCGCGACTCCCTTACCTCGATCGGCTGGATCAGCCACCTGTGCAGCAGGAACAGAAGTAGAGGTCCCTGGGGAAAAATACACCACGACGGGTGTGAGAACTACATCCCCAAGTAGTCCTCAGTGGGTGCCGCCAACAAGACCGACGGTCTGCCCACTAAGTCCACTAGAGGCATAAAGTAACAAATGCAATACTGGAAAGAAATGTTGATGAAATAACTCTACAGCTACTATGCCTCTAACTAGATGCTCAAGGGGTGAAACAGAAGAAGACTGGTACCACTACTGACTCTCAACTCAAATCACCCAATCTACCATGACTGCCACATCGGGTCCAGTCAAACCTGCGCCAACCTACTGCCGTTACGTCCGAAGGAGCGGCCTTACGTAGGGTGTCCGTGGCTGCCAAAAAAAGACCCAGCCAGAGGGACTGCATCGACAAAGCCGCAATAGCAAGTAACCCGCCTAACTCCGGAGTGGCACTCGAGGGGCGCGACCCCACCGAGTAAAGTATCTGCGCATCTATGTCGAGCTCAATGTGGCCCATGCAGGCTATAGTCCAAATCCACGATCAACAAGATCGACTGTAACCAACGAACCCTGTCTCACTCACTGGCTGGAACACAACACAGCCGAGACCCACTGTCACTCAGACAACTCCCAAAGACACTCTGATCAATGAACTGACTATCAAACTCCACTCGGTCCCCCGACACGAGTGTAAATGCACCCCACAACAACCCGACCCCTCGGCCCCTCTATCTGGGCGAGGCAGAATCTATGTCCAGAATGAACTAAAAATGATAGTGTGAGTGTCTAAAGCAATAAAGTAACCTAGCCCAAGTTGAAGGTTTCTACTAGTCTGGTTGAACATGCTGCATATGACAGTGGTGCTAGGTCAAGTCCAATAATAGCGATAAATAAAGATGTGGAGGATTCATGTAAATGTTATAAGAGCTTGTACTTTAGCTGTAAGCTAACGAAGTTGTGGTGGACTTGTTGTGGTCAGATGCTTGGTGCTGAGAGTTTGAGTGTGCTGAAGGTTGTTTATGTTTGCATTGGAGTTTGTAGAAATTGGATTTTTGGGTTGAGATGAGGTGTGCTTTGGATGTATTTTATTGTTGGAGTTTTTATGTGGACTTAAGTGAATGGTAGTTGTGAACATTTAATTATTAGTAAGCTGATGTTGAGGGAAACTTGTAATGGGCTGAGAACTTGTATGTGATGTACTTAACCCCTTTGCACTGTTTTAGCCCGGGTGTGAGCCAAGTTTTCACGGTCTTTTGAGGACTCGAGGGAATTATTAGAGATTCCGAGGATTTTTCCAGATTCGCGGAAGTGTGCGCGCGCGTGGCGATTTTCGAGGTTCCATCTGCTTGGGGATCCAGCACTTCACCGACTTCAGCGGTTGCCTGCGGAATTCGTTCCAGGTGGGTTGGTTTTCTCTCCAAGTCTACGGACTTCCTTCTAATTCTATTATGATAGAATTTGCATGCTAGTTTAAGTGTTTCCTTGGAACTTTAACTAGCACCCCCGTCATATATTGCATGTGTTTAACCAGACCAATAGTGAACTTAATTTGGCTTAGGTACTTTCATGTTTTAGCCATCCCACATAATGCATTTCTCTCCAGATATAGAGTTCCTCGCCCGGGTAGTGGGCCGAGTGGTCAGAGTGTTGTGGGACGGGTGTTGCACTCGGGCCTGGGGGCCGAGTGGGGTCTGGTGACTGTGTTTGGCCAGTGATAGGGTTTGGGAACCGTTTCAGATAAACGGTGGTCCCGGGTTTTAGTTTTCCGCTGTCCTTCTTGTCACCACCACGTTGTGATCGTGGTGTACGCGTGTTATCAGGACCTTGAACCCAGAACCTTTTTGAACGAACACATGATTTTAGTCAGCCAATGCTTTCTTCCAAGCCTCGCAGGGTTGCCTGAGTCTGTTCTTGTTTGATTGGACGAAGGCAGTACCCTTCGAGGTCTGGACATAAAACTTGTTTTCAACTGTTTTCCAAAAAGACTAAAAATCATTAAAAATAGAGATTTTCTCAGATCAAATGGTTTTCTGTAATAAACGTCACTGATTCTTATAAACTTATCCACTCGAGATGATTCGAGTGATCTGGGTTCTAAGGGCTGTTTCTTCTTGCGGGGGGACACAGGTTTTTTTTTTTGTCTCCCGGGGTTTTCGGACCCTTGCAGATCTGGCTGTGGAGCATCTCCAGCCTGTGAGTTTGTGTGTTGAGTTAGTTTCCCACTTTAACCGAGAGGGACCGAATCCCTGAACGGTAAAGGATCGAGAACTTCGATAGGCTGAGCCTAGAGTCTGTTCTTGTTTGATTGGGGTTCTAGGCACCGGTCTATCGGGGTTTTCGGATCTTTACCGCGTCAGTCGGTTCTTCTCGCCTATGAGTGGGGTGTTGTTGTGGGAGCCGTTTGGAGTGACGGCGGTCCCAGCTGTGTGGTTAGCGCTGTGAGCTTGAGTCGTAGAGGGTTCTCCGACATAGCTGTGTGAGTGGTTGAGCTATTCATATTTGAGTCGAGGATTGTTTCCGACTGAGTTGTGCTTTGAGCTCGTGTTACCGATCTGTTTGATCGTGGATCATAGCCTGCTGAGCCTGGCATATCATGCCAGTTATGAGATACTTGTGATACTTGAGTTCGTTGGGGTCGCTCCCCTCGAGCTACGCCCCGGGTGCGATGATGATACCGAGCCTGACGAGGCTGCGATGATGCGACTAGTTGATACACTAGAGTTCGCTTGAGATTGAGATAGTCCTTGAGGGACACCCTACGTAAGACCAAGTCCTGTTTGGGCGTAGTGGCAGTAGGTGAGCGCAGGCTGTTTGACTGGTCCAAAGTGGGACAGTCATTGAGATTGGGTGACATTGAGAGAGTGATGGCATAGTATGTGTCATAGTAGAGCTTTTCTTTGAGTATGGTACTGGTGACATATTGTCAGTAGAGAGTGATTGCATACCATCATCTGTGTTCTCTTTCTCATTGAGCATAGTAGATAGAGGCATGATAGCTGTAGATATTTTTTCCAGCTTATTTACATTATCACAGTCTTTTCTGTTATCTTATGCCTCTAGTAGACTTAGTGGGCAGACCGTGGTTCTTGGAGGCGGTACCCACTGAGAACTACTGTAGGATGTAGTTCTCACACCCTCTGTCGGTGACAGGTTGCTGAGGCTTTCTTCCGTTCCTGCCCGAGCTGGCTTGACGGACCGAGGACAGGGAGTCGCGAGATAGTTCCCTACCAGCATTGATCTATTAGAGTGAGGTAGATGTACCATCCCGGACTGTGGGAGTTTGGTTATGTATTGTATTCCCAGTTTAGCTATCTCCCCTGTGGATTTGTAGATGTTGTATAGGTTGTTTTCTATTTGTATCATCTTGTATTCGGGAGATAGACTTGTATTTATTTCAGCTTTTAGTAGTGAGATTTTATATTACAGTTTTTATTACCCGCTCTGATATCAGTATAGCTGTAGTTCTATCTTTTGCAGGTTAGACGCTTCGTCTGTACGGCAGTTTCCGTACAGATGGCGGATCTGTTAGCGAGCCCGGGTCGCAGTTTCGACCTCGGGGCGTGACACTGATCCGGATCCTGAACATGTCCCATGTCCAGTTTTTGATATTTATGCAATTAAAAATTCTTCCAAGTGTTTCTACACTACAAGAAGTATTCGGATCACCAAAAATCTTTAGTTAAACATACCTGATCCTTTTGAATTCTTCTTTCTTGAGATTGAGGTACATGATCCAAACTTTTCTCATCTTCAATCTTCAAGACATAACACTTTCACGAACTACGCCAACTCAACAAATATAACCCTAGCAAGTCATAGGGTGTCTGGGCAAATGGACAATAACTTTAACTTCAATTTGAGTTAAGTAAAGGAAAGTGAAATGTGTAAGAGTCCAGGAGACTCTCTGGTTACCCGTGTGGCAAGACCTAGGGTAAGCGATGAAAAAGTGGTTAATAAGCAAGACAAGCAAATTGCTTAAGATAAAGAGAATGAAAAGAGGATATAAATGACGCCTTCGAATTTGAGACTCGTCAAGTGGAGCAGGACTCCCTGGGCAGTGACCCGTCGGACGAGGTACTTTCGAAAGGCTTAAAGTTAAAAGCAAGCTAAAAGTGGCTAAAAAGCATAAAGAAAATGTAAATGGCGCCTTCGAATTTGAGACTCGTCAAGTGGAGCAGGGCTCCCTGGGCAGTGACCCGTCGGACGAGGTACTTTCGAAGGGCTTAAAGTGAAAGTAAAGAGCTAAATGCTCAAAGAAAAGAGAAAGAGATTTGCCAGTGGCAAAATGGGAGCTATAAGCTCGAATAAGAAAGGAAAGCAAGTGTTCAAAGGCAAAGAGGCTAAGAACTAAAGTAAAAAGAAAAGAAAAGAAAGAGAATATAAAGATCCTACGGTGAAACCAGCCCATGTTGGAGGTACGGGCAGTATCCCTCTCCCGGGCAGTGACCCGTTCGGGACGTTTCTTCCGTAGGACGGGGTAACGAAAATATAAAAATAAAACGGGTGGACCTACGGTGAAACCAGCCCAGGTTGGAGGTACGGGCAGTATCCCTCTCCCGGGCAGTGACCCGTTCGGGACGTTTCTTCCGTAGGACGGGGTAACACTTGCGGGTGTTATCGGCAACCTTAGAAATCTTATCTTATGGTAGCAGGACTACCGGGCTTGGGCCCGTTGGATAAGAATTTCTGAGGGTTACTTGAACTAAAGCACCAGAATTTAAAGAATAAAGAGAAAATAGAGTGGCCAAGATGGCCGGGTTAGTTGAACCCTGTATGCAGCGGCATAGTGGCCGAGTTGGTGCTTAGTAGCCTAGTATGACTAGACAGAGTAGTGCTGGGTCGATGTGTATATACAGACGGTGATATATTATTTTGCATAGCTGCATTTTGATTTCGAGGATTTTAGTTTCCTAGCACTATTATTATTGCTTCCATTGGACCAAGTGGTGTAGGACACTTTTTCTCGGTGGTTGAACCCACTGGGAACTCTGTCGGAGTTCTCACACCCCTTGGGTGACCCCCCCCCACAGGTTCAGCTTTGGATGTAGCGGTCGAGACGGTTCAGATGCAGACGGCGAGGCATACGTCAGGGGCAAGAGCCCAGCAGCATAGAGACCTAGAGGGTCTAGCAGAGGTATCCCTTTTATGTGTTTCTTGAGTGAACATTGTATGGTGAGGAATTTATGTAAAGGAATTGTAACAAATTTATTTGCAAGTTCAGAAATGTAAAGTGTAAGAAGTTTAGTTTATGGTTCACTCTTGTATGCTTTCATTTCCGCATTAACTGTATGTTATTGAATGGAAGTATTAAATTTATAGTGATTTTTAATACTCTGATATTGAGCTTCCGCATACACTTGTTGTGTTATTATGGATGTTACCGTTCCTTTCGGGTAGGAAAAGGTCTTACCCGATTGGCGGGTCTGTTGGCGTGCACGAACCGTACAAATTGGCGGACTCGGGGCGTGACAGCACATGCCCTGGCCGAGTTACCAGGAGGACACTTTTCCCTGGCCGAGTTACCTGGAGGATACTTTCCACTGGCCGAGCTACCAGATGGACACATTGCCCCTGGCCGAGTTACCAGGTGGGCACATGCCCTGGCCGAGTTACCAGGAGGACACTTTTCCCTGGCCGAGTTACCAGGAGGACACTTTCCACTGGCCGAACTACCAGATGGGTACATATCCTTGGCCGAGTTACCAGGTGGGTACATGCCCTGGCCGAGTTACCAGGTGGTTGCTTTAGCGAGATTTGTTGGGTTATAAGTAATTGGATCTAAATAGGGGAAAAAACACCTAGAGGGGGGTGAATAGGTGTAAACAATAAACACTCAAAAAATCATTGCGCAAATAAACCCAATGCGGAAAAATAAAAGAACACGCAAGATTTTTACGTGGAAAAACTCCAAACCGGAGTAAAAAAACCACGGGACCGATAACACGGCGAAATCCACTAGAATTAACACACGTACAAGGTGATATAACGTACTCACTGACGACTCAACCTTTTACCATACGCTCCTAGTAGATCTTCCCGCTCGCTCCACGACGCTTCTCGAATCCACGATCCGCGCCCAACGCTGAATCCACAGCGTCCAACGTCGAGTCCACGACGTCCGACCGAATCCACGGTCTTCACCCAATGGCACGCTTCGAATCCACGAACGTACCTCGCTCCGAATCCACGAGAGCGGTTGCACCTTGAATCCACAAGGCCACGCGAGTCCACGCGCCGATTTTGGGGTAAATCGTTGTTTGTTTGGGTGGTGATGATCCGCCGAATACTTAGATTAAAGATAGATCGGAAATACCATCTAAGTATTCATTGATTTGATTCTACTCAAAATGTGAGTATGGAAAACCTAGAATCAAATCAATCAATATAGATGAAGAAACATAGAATAAATCTATTGATTTCCTTTCTTCTCTATATATGTGGATTTTTTCTTTTCGGCTATTTTTTCTGTAATAGCGGATGCCCTAGAAATGAATACAGGGCCTATTTATAGGTTAGAAACCCTAGGAAGAATATACGGATCAAAAACAGCCTTTTCTGGAAAGATTTACCGACGGCGATCCGGATTGGATTTGGCGATCCGGATTGCAGAAGCACAAAAGACGGTTTCCAGAAAATTGCCTGTTCGGGATCCGGATCGTAGTCCCCGATCCGGATCGTTCATACAGTTTTACCAAAACATCATGTTCGGGATCCGGATTGCAATTCCTGATCCGGATCGAGGAAGCAACAGGTAAAACTAGTGTTCGGGATCCGGATCAGAGGATGCTGCGATCCGGATTGAACCAGTGTATGAACGAACACCCTTCGGGATCCGGATTGCCGAGCACGATCCGGATCCTGAACATGTCCCATGTCCAGTTTTTGATGTTTAAGCAATTAAAACCTCTTCCAGGTGTTTCTACACTATAAGAAGTATTCGGATCATCAAAATTCTTTAGTTAAACGTACCTGATCCTTTTGAATTCTTCTTTCTTGAGATTGAGGTATATGATCCAAAGTTTCTTCATCTTCAATCTTCAAGACTTAATACATTCACGAAATACGCCAACTCAAATTCCGTAACAATCTCCCCCTTTGGCGGTTTCGTGACAAAACACAAATCCACAAAAGAAAATTCAAAAAGATATTTTTGTTGCTATCACCATACAACAAAAATTTACAAAAGAGATCCAGAAATTAAAAACATGAGATAAACTCCTAGAACAGACTCTAGACTTAGACATCTGTAATCTCTGCACACAGAAAGCATTCTTGACAAACAAAATCGTTAGATACCTCAAGAATTGAAACATACAAAACCAAGTACAGAGATAGAGTTTATTCTCATCATGACATTTGAAAAATTCAGATATGTAAGAGAATCATAGTTAAAACCAACATATCTTCTAAGCAGTCGAAAACCAAATGTCAAAGTATGTTAGTCCAACATCAACTTGTTAGTCATATTACATGCCCAAATAGTTAGTCGAATAGTTAGTATAGAGGCATGTCACAAATCACAAAGAAAAACCAAAGTTGAGTTGGAGTCATACTTACCTTAATGTTCACAAAGTGATATTCACAATCATTCATTCATTGTTCAAAGTTCTCTCTAACTCTCTCCCCCTTTTTGTCACAAAACAAAGCCAAAGATTACAAAACAAAGGGAGTTAAAAAGATAAACAAAAATTAAATACCTGCAAAAAGCAAAGATCAAATTGAAAAACCTGCAAAGTTAGAGCAAAACGATTAAAACATAAAGTTACTCCTGAGAGTCGGAGTCATCGGATGTTGTGCATCCCATTTTAGCAAACAACTTCTTCACTAGTTTCTTCACTGATGAGACGGACTTATTCAGAGTGATTTGTGAAGCTGTGAGGACTTCCATCTCATTTTTCATAGTATGAAGGTCTCCTCGCATTGCAGTGAACTCAGCCGACATACGTTCCTGTTCATTCGACAGCCGCTGTTGTTCTTTAAGATAGAGGTGACAGAGGCATCATCGTCAGAGGTGGATGGTGGTGCCTGCTGTGGAGGAGGAACTGGAGCTGTGGAAGTAGTTGCTGGTTGTCGAGCTCGTTGCCGGATTGGAGGAGATGGGGGATCATCTTGCTTTGTTGACAAAGACTTTACAATAGTTGTCTCATTTATTGTCCCCAAACTATACATATAAGAGCTCGCGCTTGTATCCACTTTAAACTTTTTAAGGATGCGCATGATAATCATTGGGTATGGTAGTCGCTCTGTGGGGTGAGAGTGTTCGACATACCGCGTCATCCTATGCCAAATGAGATACGGAATATTCATATTTGCTCCCATCAAAATGGTCGGGTTGCCAAGAAGATAGAGAAAGAGCATTCTATCCCACCGAAGGACTTTCGTGTTCATATTGGGAAGAATGTTGTAACAGACAATGAAGTTTATGTACTTGTACTCTTTCTTAAGTTCTTTGGAGAAAACAGAATTTCCGGTAGACAAAGTTTCCGGAACGCAGATTCCGTTAACTACAACTCTCCACGAGTTGGCGTTGAAGCTTTGAGTCTTGAGGTAGTGGAGTCCATCAGATCTTGCTTTCATATTAAGCACCTCTCCAATCAGTTGGGGAGTGACTTTGATCTTGATACCTTTAACCACGGTATGAAATTCTCGTCGTCCGTCCTCATGATCTATCAGACTTGCAGCATTTTGATAAAACATTCGAACTGAGTGTGGACAGTACCCAGTTGATTCAGGAAAGTTGCAAATTGGAGCAAGCCCGACTTGGTCAAACAGAACTCCAAACTCTGCAGATCGATTCTTCATCTGTTGGACATTAACATGTCTTTCCCCAATGCATTCCCTCTTTTCAAAATCTTTGATTCTTGTGGAGCTAATGAATTCCGGAGGAGGGGGCTGGCTAGCAATTGGTTCCTCAATTGAAATTCCCGTTGTACTGCCTCGTTTTCTTACGCCAGTCTTTGTTCGTGTTCTAATTTGACTTGGTTCCATGGGAGCTTTTCCCTTTTCTGCAGCAGTAGGAGGAACCTTTGTCTTCTTTGAGGCTTCTGCAGGTGCTTTCCCTTTGGATACAATAGGGACATCTTCCTCAATCTCTAGGTTATCCCAGTCAATCGAGTCCGTTTCCGAATCCGTGTCGGAATCATTTTCAGCTCGCTTGGTTCTCTTGGCCCTTTTGGTTTGGCAGTATCCTTCACATGGACCATGGCAGCAAGTAAGAAAATGATCCAGGTGATCACCATTGCTGACAGTGCTTTGAGTTTTAGAAAGTGTCCTGTGAAAACCAACTCAAGAACATATGAAAAATCGTCAATTTTGAAAAATTTGAAACATTGTACCTAGACAATCATAATCATGTAGAGAAGCCAAGAATCAAATTAGTTTTCCAAAAAGAATTTTAAAAATAGATCAATTCCATGATTTTCAAAAATTCCTCTTTTATGCCCTAAACCAGAATTTTTAGAAATCGAAGCCTAAAAACTCGTTTATCTTGAGAAAACCCAGCATAAAAGCAAAACTAATTGACCCAGAGTTCTTATTTCAAAAGAAATTTGATCAAAAACCATTCACAAACGAAAAAGTTTCAAGATTTCAACTCACGTTTGATGAAAAACCTGTAAAAACCGAGTTTTGATCAATAAAACTTACTTGAATCCGAAGAACTTTGAGTTTGGAAGCTCCAAAATGCAAGAAATCTAGAGAGAGAAGCTCTAGAGATTTTAGAACAAAAGATTAGGGTAAAAGAAATCAAATCCTCTTTGTTCTTATAAAAACCCTAGCCGTGATCCGGATCGGATCGAGAATGTGATCCGGATCGGCTACCCGCAGGAAGAATCCTGCGTTCGGGATCCGGATCACTTACCCCGATCCGGATCGGCTTCAACTTTTTCTCCAGAAAAATTCAGAAAAATTCCATAAAATCCAGAAAAAGTATGTAAGCACTTTACCATGTCAACTTTAAACAAAAGACATCGTTTCATACAACAAGAAATAGATTATGCAAAATCTATCAAAAATACCCAAAAATGAAACGAAAATTTACGAAAGTTAAAACACTTAAAGTTGAACAACTTCAATTACATCTATCCTGATCTTATGTGTAATGCCTTTATCAAATCATCAATTTTAGTAAAGAAAATGAAGTACCAAGATCAATAGATGTTTGAAATCCCAGATAAGTTAGATAATATATCTAGACAATCTGTTGAAGGAGTGGCTCTTTGAGCATCTTTTACTAAAAATCCCACCTTATACCAACCATGAAATACGACTGAGTCAAGTATTTCAATATGAATTTCATCAACAATTTTCAAAACAAAAATTTGCTTTTCATTCATGGAGTATCTTTTTTTTTTATTTTCTCCATGTGGTGGTAGTTTTCACACTCCTCATTGGGATGTAACTCTTTCCACATCTTTTGAGCATTTTACATTTCATTGACTCCCCCTCAATTGGCTATCAATTATTTAATATATAAGGTATTCAACCAAACCATTGATCTCGAATTCATACTCGACTAAGCAATCAAATATGATAATGACTATACCAAGAGATCATTGAGAGAGAAATTGACTTTGATCACTTAAAAGATGGTTTAATTAACGTAAATGATCATTGCAACATTGAAATATTATGACATCAAAAGCATAATAAATTTCTAAATGCATAAAAGGATGCAATTAAAGTCAATTATGATTTATGCTCAATTAATGTCCTATGTACAAAACATAGATAAAGAACAAAACAAAAACAAAAACAAAACCTAACCTAAGCAAAGGTTTCAAAAGAGTTTATTTCAAGGAAAGCATGCCAATTGCTTTACGCAAGTGAATAAAACGTTTTTGATCCAAAGGTTTTGTTAAGATATCAGCTAATTGATCCTCAGTTGAAATATATGACAGTTGAAGAATGTTTGATTCAACTAGCTCTCTAAGAAAATGATATCTAAGTTCAATATGTTTTGTTCTAGAGTGCAACACAGGGTTTTTAGAAATGTTAATAGCACTAGTGTTGTCACATAAAATGGTTACCGAAGATGTTGAAATCCGGAAATCGCTCAACACGCTTTTCATCCAAATCAATTGGGTTGAACAACTTCCTGCAGAAATGTACTCCGCTTCGGCAGTCGAGAGTGCTATGCAGTTCTGCTTTTTACTGTGCCATGCAACAAGGCAGTGGCCAAGATAGAAGCATGCACCACTCGTGCTTTTCCGGTCATCCACTGATCCAGCCCAATCGGCATCTGAGTATCCAACAATATCCAAAGTCGTTCCCATAGGATACCAAATTCCGAAATTGATTGTACCTTTGATATATCGGATGATCCGTTTCACCGCTTTCAGGTGAACCTCCTTCGGTGCTGATTGATATCTCGCACAAATCCCAACACTGAAGGATATATCCGGGCGACTAGCCGTGAGATATAGTAGACTTCCAATCATACTGCGGTACAGTTTCTCGTCTACATTCTCACTTTGTGATTCACTTCCAAGTCCCTTATGGCTAGTTCCCATTGGAGTCGGAAAATCCTTAGAATTTTCAAGATCAAACTTTTTGACCAACTCCAGTGCATACTTGGATTGACACAAGTGAATTCCTTCATCGTTTTGTTTAACTTGTAATCCAAGAAAATAAGTCAATTCGCCCATCATGGACATCTCAAATTCGCTTTCCATGGTCTCCGCGAATTTAGAAGCATCATTATCTCTTGTTGCGCCAAAAACAATGTCATCGACATAGATTTGAGCAACTATGAAATTGTTTTGATAATGCTTCACAAAGAGAGTCCTGTCAGCTCCCCCTCGAGTGTAGCCCTTTTCCAAAAGGTGCTTTGTCAACCTTTCGTACCATGCTCGCGGTGCTTGTTTCAGACCGTAAAGAGCCTTTTTCAGACGAAAAACATGGTTAGGTAGTTTATGATCCACAAAACCTTTCGGTTGAGCCACATAAACTTCCTCATTTAAAAACCCATTTAAAAAGGCGCTCTTAACGTCCATTTGAAATAATTTGATTTTAAAATGACAAGCAATCGCAAACAATATACGAATGGACTCGAGTCTAGCTACAGGGGCGAAAGTTTCATCAAAGTCTATACCTTCTACTTGAGAGTAGCCTTGAGCAACTAACCTTGCTTTGTTCCTGATGATAGTACCTTCTTCATTTTTCTTGTTCTTGAAGATCCATTTGGTACCTATCACATTGTGTTGCTTCGGAGGCTTCGTTAATTCCCAGACTTTGTTTCGCTCGAATTGATGGAGCTCTTCCTGCATTGCTTTAATCCAGTAGTCATCTTGGAGAGCTTCATCAACATTCCTTGGTTCGATTTGAGATACATAGCATGCAAATCCGCAAACCAATTGTCTCCGTGTTCTAACTCCTTCTTGTGGATCTCCAATGATGTTCGATTCAGGGTGATCCTTGGAGATGCGTAACGTTTGAGGTAGAGGAGTAGACGGAGGTACACGAGATGATTCCTGCACATCAGATAAACTTGAAGAACCGTTAGATGCATCATTATTATCGAAAGAATTGTTAGAAGAAGATGCATTAGCAGGTGTATCATCATCAAGAGAGATATCGAGGGTAGATTTTTCAGATTCAAAGTGAAAAGCTTCATCTACCTTAACATTTATCGATTCTACGATCGTCTTAGATTCTAAGTTAAAAACTCGATATGCTCTGCTGTTTGTAGAATAACCTAAGAAAATCCCTTCGTCACTTCGAGAGTCAAATTTTCCAAGATTCTCACGATCACGTAAAATAAAACACCGACTCCCAAAGATGCGAAAATATTTGATGTTAGGTTTTCTACAAAACCAAAGTTCATATGGTGTATTCAATGTCCCCGGGCGCAAATACACGCGATTAATAACATAAACAGCAGTGTTCACCGCTTCAGCCCAAAAATAAAAAGGTAAGTTCCGGCTGTGAAGCATAACACGTGCCATTTCCTGTACGACCCTGTTTTTGCGCTCGACTACACCATTTTGTTGAGGTGTGTAAGGTGCAGAGAATTCATGTTTAATGCCATTAGAAGTGCAAAAATCAATGAATTTGGAATTTATGAATTCCCCACCTCTATCACTCCTAACTCGAGTAATCCTATCATTCTTTTCATCATAATACGATTGCAGATTTCGAGAAAAGAATCAAAGGTATCAGCTTTTTCTTTTAAAAATGCTACCCAAGTATATCTAGAAAAATCATCAACCAATAAGAAAATATACCATTTACCTCCCAGAGATGGTTGACGAGTTGGCCCCATTAAGTCCATATGCAAAAGTTCCAAAGGCCGTTTTGTACCTATGTGGTTCAAGTTCTTGTGTGCAGTCCTAGACTGTTTTCCTTTTTGGCAACCGCCACACACAAGGTTTTGTTCAAAAGAAAGTTTCGGAACCCCCTTGACCACATCTTTGTTCGAAATTCTAGCAAGTTCCTTAAAGTTTATGTGACCTAGCCTTTCATGCCAAAGTGTTTCATTTTTCAAAGATGCTAGGTTACATTTTTCAGAAATCTTAGTAGGAACTACATAACAATTGTTTTCTGATCTAACCCCCTTTAAAAAGAAAGCATGGTTCATGTCAGTTACAGTGCATTTATCAGATGAAAAATTAACTGAATAACCACTATCACAAAGTTGACTTATGCTTATGAGGTTAGTCTTAAGGCCATGAACAAATAACACATTATCTAGAACCGGGCCATCTGGAATAGCTACCGTTCCCTTTCCAACAATTTTGGAAGACCGACCATCTCCGAAAACAACAAGTCCTCCGGAGTTTTTCTCAAATGTTTGAAAACAGTTTTTGTCACCGGTCATATGACGGGAACACCCGCTATCCAGATACCAAGACGAACTATCATATGCATGCAAGGAAACATTGGTAGCAAGACAAGGGAAAATTTCACCTTTGCGCACCCAAACCTTTTTGGAATGCGTCGGTAATGATCGTGAAGTTGATTTCCTGGGTGAGAGCGTCTTGCTTGAAGAATTGCTGCTCCTTGATGATGTCGTCTTGAGCGGTGTACTACCAAGGCTCTTTTCCTTTGAATGAATTGCAGTTGATTTTCGAGGAATAGCCCTTTTGGTAGTCATTGCAAGAGGTGCTTGAGGTGTGCGTTTAGCTTCCGTCTTGCAATTTCTCCTTATGTGCCCTGAAATGCCACAACGAAAACATACCTTGATTCTTGTCGATTCCGAGGAAGATGTAGTAGGTTTGTTGTCGTTGCTTGACGTGAATTCTGGTGTCGGAGGAGGAGGTACCGACTGAGGCACAAAAACTGTCCCACTCGAACTTGGAATGTCTCCAGTTTGAGTGTATCCGAGGCCGAACTTATTTCTTTGACCAAGACCAAGAAGTCTGTCCAACTTACTCCTTCCAGAAGAAAATCTCTTTAAGTCATCCTTCAGTTGGCGTATGGTCTCCGTCATTTCCAATTTTTCCTGTCGAGCCTCGCCGTTGAGCTTCAAGAAGTAATTCGCTTTGTTCACCATATCCATATAATTCTTCTCGAGTTGCTCATTGGACTCTTGAAGGGAAACATTTGTTTTAATCAAATTATCCCTTTCCACTTCAAGATCGGTTGAGAGAGAGGTTACCCTTTTTACTTCTTCTTCGAGATCCTGCAATCTCCCTTTCAACCCCTTGTTTTGCTTAGCCAGTTTCTTTGAATCCCTCAAAAGTCTGTGGTAGGCTAAAGCAAAATCTTCACCTTCCGAATCATCTGATTCATCGTCCGTTGCAATCTTTTCAACAGTGGAGTTGGACAGTGAGTCGGATGTACTTGCCATTAAGCACATGAAGGGTGAAGATGTAGTGGACGCGTGGAAAGCTGTCGCGTTGTCTTCTTCATCACTTGAGGATGACTCATTTGACGTGGAGTTGTCATCCCAAGTAACAACTTGCATCGCTTTCTTCTTTGCCGGATTCTTGTTGGGACATTCCGTTGCAATGTGGCCGTAGCCTCGACATTTGAAGCACTGAACTTGTCCCTCTGAACTTTTCTTATCCTTTGAGAAGTTCTCTTGCTTTCTTGACTTGTAAGTTGAAGAACCCTTGCCTTTCTTCGACTTTCCGAAGGATGGAGTTTTGCTTGAATTACCCCTTCGAAAGTTGCGGCGAAACTTCCTTGTCAAGAGAGCGAGCTGCTTCTCAAAGTCCTCCATAGAAAGGTTCTCGTCGTCGTCCGAGGAGGATGAATCCGCGTCTTCTTCTTTAGTTGTTTTCAATGCGTAACCTGAAGACTTAGAAAAGGATGCCTTTCCAGAAGAATAGTTAGTAGGAAATGTCATTTCATAAGTTTGTAAAGCACCTACTAATTCTTCTACACGCATTTCGTCCGGGTGTTTAATTGTTTCAATGGCTGCGACCTTCGGGCGAAATCGTTCAGGAAGAGTTCTTAGAATTTTTCTTACAACTTTAAATTCTGGAATCTTCTCTCCCAAGTTAGCACATGAGTTTACGATATCTTGCAATCGTGTGTAATAATCAGTGAAGGATTCATTCTCTGCCATAGAGATAGAGTCAAACTTGCTCGTGAGCATTTGCAGTTTCTGAATCTTCACTAGGTTAGTTCCCTCATGCACGCCCCGGATTTCGTTTTAGCGGAAACGGTTTCACAGAACTCGAGTTTTGACAATAAGAAGCATTTTTTTTTTGATAAAGAAAACCTTTATTCCCCCCGCATGCCCAGACCCGCCGCATATACAGAATCTCTCTGCAAACGGACAGAGTCTCTCTGTATTGCATTGCGTAGCGTTTAGTACAAGTTCAACACAACCACCATTCAATCACAACACACTAACACAACTAGTACCATAATTTATTAAAATGCACGCCATCTTGAAAGGATAAATCCACAGTCGTGAAAAGCGCCTACCCACTCAATTTTGAAAACGCATTTCGAAAACAGCATAATCCACAGGGGGGAAACAGTGCCCACACAACACTCGGGTTTTGAAATTCATTGTCGCAATCCATAAATCCACAGGGGGAAAAATCGGTGCCCACACGACACTTAATTTTAAAAACGTTTTCGCAGTCTTTTTCTTTGGTTTTGTTTTTCTTTTTTTTTTCAAACGGCCAACAACAAAGAAAAATAAATGCATAAGACAGAACCAAAAGTAAACCATGCCGACATCCACACCGACCCCACGAGCTTCGGAACCTCACAAATAACTACAAACGTAATGAAGTAAGAAATGAAAGAGAAATACATCCGTGGTCCCCAGCACCAGAACGCTCCTGCCCCGGCCGTCACCGTCGCCTACCGCTCCCCCCGTCGGACCCTGTCACGATATGGAAGTCATGACGAATAATAACAATAGAGCATCTAAGTAGTAAATCAAACCGTAAAGCAAACCGGAGTACCACCCTCCCAGCGTGGAGATAACCTGTGCCCCTGTATCCTGCAATACCCGGCCCCGTCGGACAACTAAACCCGCGGCGTGCGTACCGTACCTGTAATACCTGGGCCCGGTCGGACAACTAAACCGGCGTGCCGTACCGTACCTGTAATACCTGGCCCCGTCGGACAACTAACCGACGGCCGTGCCGTACCTGTAACAAACCCGACCACGTCGGACAACTAAACCGACGGTCGCACCGTACCTGCAAACCCGACCACGTCGACAACTAAACCGACGGTTCGCACCGCTCGCACCTCGGCGCCTCAAACCCTCAACTAATAGGCCCACTACGTCACCTCGTGGTATACACGGGTCATAGACCCTTTCCGAAAAGCGCACCTTAGCGGTGCCAAACCGCGGTGCGCGTGCTGCAGCCTCGAGCAAAGTAACCATAACCACAATCATGTTAGCATCATAATATATAATCAAGAGCAAACTATAACCGCTATCCTGTAGCAACATGATTAGAAATAAGAGTAAACTGGTGACATGTGAAATCTAAAGTGCCCCTCTAACATGTATAATCAGGAAGAACAGTAACATGTAATATCAAGAGTGAAACAATAACATGTAATATCAAAGGAAAACGTAACATGTAATATCAAGAGTAAAAGACTGCCGGAGGCCGGCGCTAGGACCACACCATAAAACCCACATACATATACATAATATAGGGCACCGCGACACTTGTGCTAAAACGTCGATAAGAGTATGTGATAAATAATAACGGAGTTAACAATATTAAATGATGCCACTACTTACTCTTACACCTTTCCCACAATACCGTAAATCAACCAAAAAATTCCCCACCACGGGATGTATCCTCGTGCACCGTGACCCTCAGTCACCACAATATGTCGAGACAATGAAACATAATAGTAACAAGAATATGTACAAAGGGGTTCTGAGGGACCCACCTGAAACGCGAAGAAAAGATGTGCGAAAACTCCAGTTAAAACACTCCTTGTGCCCGAAGAAGATCTACAGTAAAACTTATCGTTAAAACATCGTCGCGGTTAAAAACACTCAAAAAACGGGCGAACGGCCAAAAACAGAGCTTCTGGACCCTCAAACAAAGACTGGTGCACGGGTCCCTGCGTGGACCGGGGTTCACGACGCAGGACCGCCGGGCGCAGACCGGGAGCCCGCAGCGGTGGACCGCTGCGGCATGGGCCGGGCCGCGCACGGCGGAGCGCGAGCCGGTCCACGCATCGGGCTGTGCGGGCGTGCACCGAGTGCACGCCGAAACGGGGGCCGCGCGACCTGGCGCACTGCTTTCGTGCGCCGGGTCCCGCCCCTGGGCCCGGTATCCGTGAACCGGGTGCACGGCCAGGTCTGGTGGACCGCGTTGCCTGGCGCACGCAACCGTGCACCGGTTCGCGTCGCTGGGTCCGGAATCCGTGCACCGGTGCACGCCGAGTCTGGTGGACCGCGTGACCTTGTTCTTCCGAATGAACATACTTCGACCCATTTTTCGGCTCCGGTTGCGACGCCGCACCCCCGCGACGGCGGCGACGACCCCGACACGACAACATCGGCGGGGGCGGCCCTCCCGTTTGACAACGTGCGGTGGCGGCTCCTGTTCAACAACCACACCCGACACCGGCAAAAAGGAAACCCTATACCGAAATTAAACGAAAAGGCCCGAACCGCTTACCTCGCTTTTGCCGGAGGAGGAGGAGAAGGAGGATCGTCCGCCCCTCCACGCCCGATCAATCTCGCAGGGATGGGCGATTCCCCTTTCTCGTTTTGGCTCCCTCCGTCGTTTCTTGAGCAGAGGGAAAAATTGGTTTTCCCCCCCGCCGCACCCAAATAAATTAACGCCCAAATGAAAAAAAACAGGCTAAACCTAAATTCCCCAAACACAACTTAAATCGGCGGGCAACGAGGGTCCAAATTACCCCGAAAAACGCCGATCGCCTGCACGACTTCGATGCGCCCAAACTGATGGTAAACTTCAAAATTATTTCTGGAGATCCCGGGTCGGAATTCAAATCCGATCGCGCCGCCGTTCACCGTTTTGCGAGCTCTACCACCTAAAAATACCCGCAGACCCCGACGATCAGCCCAAAAGCCCGAATTTCAACTCCCCTCCTAACAACTGAAGAAAAACACATAGGACCCAAAACAGAAACTGAAAGGTCGGGATGCTACCAAATAAATCAAATAACCCACGACATAAAAAGATGAAAGTCGGATCACAGCAGGATCCCATCCGAACACCCGCGAAAAGCGTGCCGGCCACTTAGCACGGGTTCCAATGCACCACTCAAAGCAAATGCTTTGACGCCCCCTTCCGGGAGTTCCGTAGATCGGAATCCGAATCCGTTCGCTTTGCCGCCCTCCGTTCTTCGAGCCCAAACGCAGAAAAATACTAGCGGCCCCGGTCAGTCCAATGCAGAAAGCGGGAAGGTTTCCTACCAGTCCCGTCGAAATAAAAAGGGGTATACAAGGGCAAGGAACGCCAGGACTCTACATCACTCACCACTAAAACAAAGTTTGCGTCCTCGAAACTTAATCCTGTCCGCAACGCATAAACTGTGTAGCTGCCTCCATCTTTGACTCCTATTTCTAAGTCGCTTCACGTTCTTCTTGGTTGCTCCACAGCGCGCTTTCCATAGGGAATCGTCCGTGGTTGCGCATTCCTTTCTGCTGTCCTCTCGTGCTAAGGTCCGCACCAGTGTTCCGTCGAAGTTCAGGTCCCCTCTGAGTTAAAAAGCAGTGACCATCCGTCACCCAAATCAAGTACGCGGGTTCAGAGCACATCTTCGAGAATCCGGTTCACTCGCTCGGCGTCCGCCCGTCTGGGGGTGAGACGCCGTGCTGATGTGTGTTTAAGTTCTCTAGGGGCTCATTGTAGACTTTGCCAAAGGCTCGACACCAGCCGGTGTCTCTAGTCCACTCGTACGGGTGTGGGTTAGGAGAGTCGATTTCGCGTCCGTCGATCCACTGTGACTCCACTGCATCGTGCTCTTGATGCGACGCAGAAAACCCATGACGAATTCCATGCTGATTTGCTCCCATTCCCATCCGGACCGGTAGAGATTGTAGTTTTTCCCTGCTGGGCTCTTGTAGAGTACCGGACTTCGGACAGCGCGCCGACCACATATGATGGCTGGAGTGGTGAGATTGCCTCGGACTTGTTGCATCTGAGTTTACGGTTGATGCCGGGTTGATTTGGATCAACGCAGAAGCTCCAGCTTGATTTCGGATTTATCGGGCTTTGTACCGATTGTGGATGAAGTTGGGAATTACCGACTCACAGTGAGCGAACGAAATTTGGGAACACTTGGAACAGGTATATTTTCAGTTTACAGCGAAGTTCGGGAGGTTCCGGACTGACGCGGAGGATCAGAGGGCAAAAAGCGAGTCGGAACTGACATTTTCGGAGCCGTTTTTTCGGTTGAGCACCCCGACTCAACGGATTAGCTTTTGGAAGATAAAAAGCTGTGGACGCGTGTATTTTCGATTTTACATCGGGTTCGGTTTGGTTCCGGGCAAGCGGCGGAGGGGCCGAAGGCATAAAAAAGTGAGTTGAAGAGGGCCTTTTGGATTATTATATTAATTTAATTAGTAGATTTGCTAATTAATTTGGGGCTTCTTGCTTGGTGGCAGTGAGTGTGGTTGTGGGGTTTTGGATTAAAGATATTGTGGGTTTAAGCTTTTAATTTTATTGCTACTTTACTTAAAGTGGGTTTTAATTAAGTGTCTTTAATTAGTGACGCTAGTAGGCTTCTCTAATTAAGGATGGCCTTATCCTTTCGTGCGCACCTCATCATCCCCCAACCTCCCTCTCCTCCTGTAACTCCCACGAAACAAGAGAATAGAAGAGACAAGAGAAAGAAAGGGAAAAAGGGAGAAGAAGAAGGAGAGGAAGATGGAGGAAATGGGTTTGGAGTTTTCTTGGTCTAGGACTTCCCCCGAGGTGGCCGTGAGGAGCGTGGAGCATCTTTGAGGTGGGTTTTTCATGCCTTTAATATTTTCTTTGAAATTGAGTGTTGGAGTTTTTTGAGCTTTGGGGATTTTAATTGGGCTTTTAAAAAAAAAGTGTTTGGAGCATTTTTTTGGGATTTTTGGATTTTCATTGAGCTTGGAAATTTTTGTGATTTTTAAATGCAAAAATTGGATTTTTGGGAAAATTTTAATGCTTGAGGTTTTTTTTGAAAATTTTGGGCTAATTAGTTGAAAAATTATTTAATTTAAAATGTTTCTGGAATTTTTTTAGAATTTTTTTTAAAAATTTTTTCCAAAGTTT